>JAEOAD010002330.1:0-181431 GCA_036365145.1 Orientallactaga sibirica
TGAACAAATTGTGTGTTGGTCCTATACCTCTCATGGTATCCCCTATTTCCCATGCCCATTCCACTGAGGGTTCTCCTCAGTGGTGGTGGTGGTATTCACCATGCACTTATGAGTGCATCTTAGTTTTCTGGAGAAGTTCCTTTCTCTTTTTTTTTAATTTTTAATTTTTTGCTCCAATTCTTTTTTCTTTAAATATTTTAATTATTTTTTGCTTATTTTATTTATTCATTTGAGAGTGACAGACAGACATAGAAAGAGGTAGAGAGAGTGAGAGAGAGAATGGGCCCACCAGGGATTCCAGCCACTGCAAAGGAACTCCAGATGCATGGGCCACCTAGTGCATCTGGCTTACATGGGTACTGGGGAATTGAGCCTCGAATCAGGGTCCTTAGGCTTCACAGACAAGCATGTAACCACTAAGTCATCTCTCCAGCCCCAAATATTTTTATTTATTTATCAGGGTTGGGGGGACAGAGAGAGAGGAAGGGAGGGAGGGAGGTAGAGGACACCCCAGGGCCTGTAGCCACTACACGTGACCTGTAGACATAAGAGCCACTATGTACATCTGGCTTATGTGGGTTCTGGGGAATCAAACTTGGGTCCTTGGGCTTGGCAGGCAAGTACCTTAAGTGCTAAGCCATCTCTCCAGCCTGTTGTTTTTAAATTTTTGTTTATTTATAGAGATGGAGGGGGAGAGAGAATGGCACACCATGTCCTGCAGCTGCAGATGAACTGCAAATGCATGCACCACCTTGTGCATGTGGCTTACCTGGGTTCTGGGGAATTGAACCTGGGTACTTTGGCTTTGCAGGCAAGTGCCTTAACTGCTAAGCCATATCTCCAGCCCTCCCTTGTTTTGAAAGAAGCAGAAACTCACTTTGTTGGCCAGGTTGGCCTCAAACTTGTGATCTTGCTGTGGCTGGGATTATAGGTGTGCATGACTTTCCCTGGATGAAGAAATCCCCATGAAAGGACCTAGTGCAGCACTGGAGAGGCAGCCTTGGGATGGAACATGCTCTTCACCCACTGACACAGGATATAGTCAGTGCTTGAGGACAAGTTTAGGTTGGTTGGGTGTTGAAGTGGTGGTAGAATGCTTGGTTTGATGGTGCCCCCCTCGAATTCCAGCACTCAAGAGGCTGGAGCATCAGAATTTACATGTATTTGTGGATACCTTGGGCTACATAGTGAGTTCTAGGCCACTTGAGGTTTCATAGCAAGTTCCTGTCTCATAAACGAACAAGCAGCAAGATTCGGTTGTGGAACATTAACGTTTCTGATTGCTTCTTTTCTCTCCCCTATGTGGCTGAAATAAAAGTAATATTCCCTTTTTTCCTTTTCCTTTTTTCCTATTAATGTGTCCAGGCTAGCCTTGAACTTGCCATCCTCCTCATCAGCCCAATAGATGGGATTCCAGTCCTGCAGCAACAGATTCAGCTCAGCATAGATCCCCAGCTGTTTAACTATTTACTTATCTGTATTGGTGGTTCTATATCGCTGATCTACATCAGTAGCCCTCCTACTTCCTCAGTGCCCGAGCTCTGATTTTTTTTAGCAGGAGGGCAGCTGGCTTTAGTTTCCTCTACACTAGGGACAAACATGTGACTGAGTTCTGCTGAGGTGTTAGTGGAAGTTGTTTGGTGGAGCTGATTGGAAAGTTTCTAAAGCAGGATTGACTAAGCTGGTGCATTAACTTTTTTCTTCCTGGAAGGTGCAGAGGATGCCTGGGGTTTAAGCATTCATCTCATGACTATAATGGTACCCTGAGCCACATGCCAAGTATGGATGAAGATGTAGTCCAGGTGTGAAACTGCCACACAAACCTTTGAGTGCCTTGCTCTGGATTTCTCCTTCACGGAGAAAATGAAGCACTCTGTACAGCTATAGAGATCCTTTCTCTTCTATTTTATTTTACTGCCCTCCCTCCTCTCTCTCTGTGTGTGTGTGTGTGTGTGTGTGTGTGTGTGTGTGTGTGTGTGTGTGTAGCTGATTGAAATTCCCAATAGAGATGTGGAACATGGTGGAATTTTTCTTATATATTTTTTCCTTTTCAGTGAAACTAGGAGGAAGCGTCATTCAGTTAAGTGTAAGGATTGGATATGGAGTGTCAGATGTTTGTGAATAAATAAGTGAAATAATCATTATCCAATCTGAGAGTGAATTAAGGAAATGTAGAATTTCCAGGCGCTGATGAAGGCATCGTACATCCTTCAGGTACTTGTGGTTGAAAATATAAGGCTCTGGCTTCATGGCTCCTGTCTTTAATCCCAGCACTCAGGAGGCAGAGGTGGGATTTTCTCTGTGAGTTCGTGACCATCCTGAAATTGTGAATTCCAGGTCAGCCTGAGCTAGAGTGAGACCCTACCTCAGAAAAACAAAAAACAACAACTACTACTAAAAACAGAGCTTGAGAGATGGCTAGTGGTTAAGGCAGTTGCCTGCAAAGCCAAGGGACCCAGGTTCGATTCCTCAGGACCCACATAAGCCAGATGTACAAGGTGGTGCATGCATCTGGCTTTCATTTGCAGTGGATGTAGGCCCTGGTACATCCGTTCTCTCTCTCTCCCTCCCCCCATCCCTCCCCCCATCCCTGTCCCTTTCTTTTGCCTCTCGCAAATAAATAAATAATAAATATATAAAATAGTTAGAATAATAATTTTTCCTTTGGTAAAGCACTGGTTGGCAGATCTCTGGGGCTCGATGGCTCGCCAGTCTGTTATGATTGGTTACCAGTGAGACACCCCGACTCAAAGAGGTGGACAGTTCATTACGATTGCTGCCCAGGGAGAGACCCTGTCTAAACGAGGTGGACACTGTTCCTTTGGGTAAGACCCACCAGAAACCGCCTGACACATGCACCTACCTCTTTCTTTTCCTTTCCTTCTTTCTCTCTCTCCCTCCTTCCTCTCTCCTTTCCCCTTCCTTCCTCCTTCCCTCCCTCCCTCCTTCCCTCCCTTCCTGAGCTAGAGTGAGATGCTATCTTAAGAAGTAAAATATGGGCTATAGATTGACAGAGAGAGACTCTTATTTTTTCATTGTATGGTCTCCCTCTAGCCCAGCTTGACCTGGAATTCACTAGGTAGTCTCACGCAGATGCGTGCGCCCCCTTGTGGTCAAGTGCAGGATTGTGCCCCTTTGCATCTGGCTAAACGTGGGACCTGGAGATTGGAACCAGCATTCTTTAGGCTTAGGAGGCAGGCGCCTTAACCGCTAAGCCATCTCTCCAGCCTTCCTTCCTTCCTTCCTTCCTTCCTTCCTTCCTTCCTTCTTTCCTTTTTTCTTTTTTTTTTTTCTTTCTTTCTTTCTTTCTTTCTTTCTTTCTTTCTTTCTCGTTTTGAGGTAGAGTGTGACTTTAGCTCAGACTGACCTGAAACATACTATGTAGTCTCAGGTTGACCTCGAACTCATTGTGATCCTCCTATCTCTGCCTCCCAAGTGCTGGGATTAAAGGCATGTGCCGTCACATCCGGCTACATCTGTACTTTGTTTGCAGCAGCACTCTCCTTGCAAATAAATAAATTTTAAAAATGAAAAAAAAAATGAATTGTATCTGAGTCAGAGACAGGTATAGGTCTTTGTTTATGGCTTTAATCCATGAGGATAGTAGTTTACTATCAAGATTCTCCCCTCTTGTATTTTTATTGTTAATTATGAACTTCACTGTATGGACAAATTGTGTGTTGGTCCTATACCTCTCATGGGATCCACTATTCCCCATCCCCATTCCACTGAGGATCCTCCTCAGTGGTGGTGGTGGTATTCACCATGGGCTTATGAATGCATCTGAGTTTTTTGAGGAAGTTCCCCTCTTTTTTAATTTTTAAATTTTTTCTCTAATTCTTTTTTCTTTAAATATTTTATTTTCATTTATTAGGGTTGGGGGAAGAGAGCGAGGGGAAGGGAGGGAGAGGACACCCCAGGGCCTGTAGCCACTACAAGTGACTCTAGACATAAGGGCCACTATATACATCTGGCTTATGTGGGTTCTGGGGAATCAAACTTGGGTCCTTGGGCTTAGCAGGCACGTGCCTTAACAGCTAAGCTATCTCTCCAGCCTATTATTATTTAATTTTTATTCACTTATTTGAGAGGGAGGGGGAGAGAGAGAATGGCACACCATGTCCTCGTGAGGCTGCAAATGAACTGCAGATGCATGCACCACTTGTGTGTGTGGCTTACATGGGTCCTGGAGAATTGAACTTGAGTCCTTTGGCTTTGCAGGCAAGTGCCATAACTGCTAAGCCACATCTCCAACCCTCCCTTTCTTTTATTGAGAGAGATACACAGGGAGAGGAAGACAGAGAATGGGCACACCAGCAGGCTGTCAGCTGCTGTGAATGAACTCCAGACGCGTGTGCGCTCTTGTGGGCAAGTGCACCATTATGCCCTTGTGTCACTTTGCATCTGGATAAACGTGGGACCTGGAGATTGGAACTGGCATTCTTAGGCTTAGGAGGCAGGCGCCTTAACCGCTAAGCCATCTCTCTAGCCCCCTCTCTTGTTTAGAAAGAAGCAGAAACTCACTTTGTTGGCCAGGTTGGCCTCAAACTTGTGATCTTGATGTAGCTGAGATTATAGGTGTACACAACTGCACCTGGATGAAGAAATCCCCATGAACGGACCCAGTGCAGTACTGGAGAGTCAGCCTTGGAATTGAACATGATCATCATCCACTGACACAGGATGTAGTCAGTAATTGAGGACAAGTTTAGGTTCTGGGATGAAAGGCGTGTGCCACCATGCCTGGCAATATCAGCCATATTTTTAAAATTTCTGAGAACTCATGTGATTTAAACATTGAAGAGAGGCACAAAGATGTAGGTCTACTCTCACCCTCTGTGCCTATACACCCCATTCTTCCCTATTGTCCCCTAGAGATAAGCTTTTGTGTCAGGTTAGGACTCTTCCTCAGTATGTGTGATAGTATAAATATTAGAAATCATTTTTATTTTATTTGCAAGCAGAGGGGTAGAGAGACAGATGATTGGCATGGCAGGGCCTCCAGGTGCTGCAAACAAATTCCAGATGCATGTGCTTCTTTATGCTTCTGGCTTCATGTGGATACTGGGGCATGGAACCTTGGTCATTAGACTTTGCAGGCCAAAGTGTTATCTGTTGAGCCATCTCATCAGCCCAATTGACCCCCTTTTAAGACTCTGTATTGACAACTTCCATAATTACAGGCAATAAACCATGATAATCCCCTCCCCTCGCCCACTTTCCCCCTCACAAATCCATTCTCCACCATATCCCCTCACTCTCTCCATTAGTCTTTCTTTAATTTTGATGTCATCTTTCCCTCCTATCATGAAGGTCCTGTGAAGGTACTGCCGGACACTGTTAGGTCATGGATATTGTGGCCAATTTCTCTCTGAACCATTGCATTGTAAGCAGTCCTCCCCTTCCTTTGGCTCGTACATTATTTCTGCCACTTTTTCCTCAATGGACCCTGAACCTTGGAAGACATGGTGGAGCTATTTCAGTGCTGACTATTCCTCTGTCAGCACCATGGTGCCTGTTGGGTCATGGCAGTGGTCACCACCATCTGAAAAGGGAGGATTCTCTAGCCCAAAGTGAAAGTAGCATTAATATATGGGTATGAATGTTCAATTAAGTGCTCATGGGGCATTTTGTTGAGCATAATATATGCATTTAACCAGGCAAGAGCAGGCATTACACTCCTCCACCACAGGCTTTTGATTAGGTTTTCAGTAGCAGGCATGCATTCCCTCCTGTGGAGTGGGCCTCTAGTCAAATTAGAGAGCAGTTGGTTTTCCCCATAACAGACATGCCACTATTGCACCTGTGCAGTCATTTGGCCTGGCTGTCCAAACTTGAGGCTTGCAGTGCCCACTGTTTTCACCACTGATGACTTCTGTTTCCCATAGGGCTGCATGCAGTGGAGCTTTTCCCACCTTTCTGTCAGCTGGTCTACAGGGAGGAGGTTTTCAGCTCAGCTCCAGCTTGAGTTCTCTGTGATCTTTCAGCCCAGGCATGTGGAGTTTTCAGCAACAGGGTCTCAGCATCTATTTCTAATGGGAAATCAATAGCATTGACAATGGCCTGTAATGTTTTGGGGGCCTCAGGGACCTCACTATCCAACAACTCACTGGAAGGTATCCGACCCCTGGTACTGAAATCTTTCTGGTAACAGTCTGTGGCTTCTGGGTGTGCTGTTATCCAAAAGAATAGGCTTCTGTATTGCTTATTCACCACATCTTGAATTTTGATTAACCCTCCCCCCACCCTTCCCATGACCTTACGTAGGCCCTTGTACCCCCACTAATCTGTTCATCTCATTACATAAGTACAGTACCATCCCCTTCACTCCTCCCCTCTCCTCCCTCTCTGATAGCCCTTTTGTACCTTACTGGCCTCTGCTCCTAATTTTAACCTCAATCCACATAAAAGTCCAAACATTTCTAGCTAGGATCCACATATGTGAGAGAACATGCAGCACTTGTCCTTCTTGCCTGGGTGACCTCACTAAGTGTAATCTTTTCCAGATTCATCCATTTCCCTGCACATTTCATCATTTCATTTTCCTATACTGACTTGAATTCCACTATATAAATAGAGCACATCTTCATTACCCATTCATTACTTGAGAGACATCTCTGCTGGTTCCATTTCCAAGCCATTGTGAATAGAGCAGCAATAAACATGGTTGAGCAAGTTTCTCTAAGGGAGTGAGAAGAGTCCTCAGGATATAAGCTAGGAGTGATATATCTGGGTCATATATTAAATCTATTTTTGGTTTTTCAAGGTAGGGTCTCTCTCTAGCCCAGGCTGACCTGTTAATGTCTGTGTAGTCTCGGTGTGGCCTCGAACTCATGAAGATCTCCTACCTCTGCCTTCCTAGTGCTGGGATGAAAGGCATGTGTCATCATGCCTGGCCCTCTTTGGCTTTTTGAGGCAGGTTATCACTGTAGCCCAGGCTGACCTGGAATTCACTATGTAGTCTAAGGGTACCTCTAACTTCTGTTGATTCTCCTCCTGCCTCCCAAGGGCTGTGATTAAAGGTGTATACCAACACACATGGCTTAATTCTTTTTTAAAGTAATTTTCTTATTAATTTGCAAGCAGGGAGGGGGCGGAGAAAGAAGAGAGACAGAGAATGGGCTTTCCAGTGCCTCCAGCCACTATTCCCCATCCACACTCCACTGAGGATCGTCCTCAGTGCCATTGGTGGTTCTCACCATGGGCTTATGAATGCATCTTAGTCTCTTTTAGGGAAGGTTTCTTCCTTTTTTTTCTTTTCTTTCTTTATTTTTTGTTTTTGGTGTTTCAAGGTAGGGTTTTACTTTAGTCCAGGGTGGCCTTGAACTCAGAGATCCTCCTACCACTGCCTCCTGAGTGCTGGGCCACTACGCCTGGCCCATCATTTTTTTTTTAACGAAGAGGGAGCTGGGGAGACTGGCTTCATGAATAAGCACCTTTAATCAATGATCCATTGCTCCAATCCTCCAATTCTCCAATTTTTTAAGTTTTTGCTCTAATTCTTTTTCCTTTAAGTATTTGTGTTTAACTATTAGGAGGGGAGACTTGTTTCTAATGGGTTTATTTTATGAGTGGCACTGCTTTGGCATATACAAGCCTATACCCTCTTGTAGTATCTGGATAATATTGTATGTAATGGATGCAGCCATTCCTCCACTGACACATTGCCTTTTGCTCTGTCCCTGTGGTCAGTGCTGTTTGACTATACCTTTTATAGTATCCAAGAGGCTAAGATAAGGATCTCCATGAGCTTGAAGCTGGTCTGAGCTACAGGAGTCAGCCTGGGCTAGAATAAGGCCCTGTCTTTAAAAAAATCCATTTGAAGCCAAGCCTGGTGGTCTACACCTTTAATCCCAGTACTTCAGAGACAGAGGTAGGTGGATTGCTGTGAGTTCGAGGCCACCCTGAGACTACATAGTTAATTTCAGAACAGCCTGGGCCAGAATGAGACCCTACCTTGAAAAACAAAACAAAAGTCCATTTGAACTGTACATGAATATGTTTTATTGTTGCTGTTTTCTAAACAGTAGAATGATGAACAATGATATATTTGGTATTGAACATGATCTGAACATGATTTTTAGGATGCATAAAAGGTTTTATGTATGCCCAGGCTAGTCTTGAATTAAGTATATAGCTAAGGGTGGCCTTGAACTCCTGAGCCTCCTCCCTCTGCCTCCTAAATGCTGATGTAATGGGGTGGGGGAGTTCAGAAGTCCCTGAACTCCAAACCCGAGTTTGTGTTTTTTTTTTTTTTTTTTGCTTTTGTTTTTTGAGATAGGATCACACTCTAGCCCAGGCTGACCTGGAATTCACCATGTATTCTCAGGGGGGCCTTGAACTCATGGCAATCCTACCTCTGCCTCCCAAGTGCTTGCTGGGATTAAAGGCATGTGCCACCATGCCCAGCTTTTTCTTTTTTTTCTCTTTTTTTTTTTTTTTGAGGGCGAAGAGAGAATGTGTGTGTCAGGGCCTCCAGTTACTGCTAACTTGTGCATCTGGCTTACATAGATCCTGGAGAATCAAACCTGGGTGCTTTGGCTTTGCAGGCAAGTGCCTTAACCACTAAGCTATCTCTTCAGCTCCTGGCTTTTTTTTTAATGGAAATCAGTAAAAAAAAATGTTTAATTATGCACCATGGTAATTATAGACCATGATAATGCCATCCACTCCCCCACTTTCCCCTCTACAAATCCACTCACCATATCCCATCCTTTTTTCCATGCATCTTCCTTGTTTTGATGTCATCGCCTTTTCCTCCTATTATGAGGGTCTTGTGGAGATAGTGCTAGGCACTACAAGGTCATGAACATCTAGGCTAATTTCTGTCTGAATGATTGCATTGTAAACATGCCTAACCTTCCTTTGACTCTTACATTCTTTTTTTTTTTTTTTTTTTTTTTTTTTTTTTTTTTTTTTTTTCGAGGTAGGGTCTCACTCTAGCTCAGGCTGACCTGGAATTCACTTTGTAGTCTCAGGGTGGCCTTGAACTCACGGCAATCCTCCTACCTCTGCCTCCCAAGTGCTGGGATTAAAGGCGTGCGCTACCACGCCTGGCTGACTCTTACATTCTTTCTGCCACCTCTTCTGCAATAGACCCTGACCCTTGGAAGATGTGATAGAGACATTTCAGTGCTGAGCACTCCTCAGTCCCTTCTCAGCACTATGATGCCTTTTAGGTCATCCCAGGAGTCACTGTGAAAAGAGACACTTCTCTAACCAAAAGTGAGAGTGGCACTAATATATGGGTACGAACATTAAGGGGAGGGCTTACAGTGCAGTTTGGTGAGCATAATATATGAATTTAGCCAGACAAGAGCATCCAGAACCTGTGTTTTTGTTTTTCTTGGTGGTGGTGGTGGTGGTATTTTCAAGGTAGGGTCTCACTCTAGCTCAGGCTGACCTGGAATTCACTCTGTAGTCTCAGGGTAGCCTTGAACTCATGGAGCTCCTCCTACCACTGCCTCCCAAGTGCTGGGATTAAAAGTGTGCACCACCACTCCCGGCTCTGAGCACCTGTCTTCAACGAATTAGATAAACCAGACTGAGAAGGATGATTTATTCACCATTACAATTCTGTTAGGAATAAATGAGGGAGAGGGAGAATCCATGAACCAAGGAAGGGAAAATGGATATACCCATGTGTCCCAAGACTCCATGTGCTGAGCATGAAAAAGGGATATAGAGTACTGGAGAGATGGCTTAGCTGTTAAGGATTTGCCGGTTTGAGACTCAATTCCCCAGGACCCACATAAGCCAGATGCATAAAGTGGTGCATCCATCGAGTTTGTTTGCACTGGCTGGAGGCCCTGGTGCACCCATTCTCTATCTATCTGCTTCTTTCTTTCTCTCTCTCTCTAAATAAATAAGTAAATAAAAAATAGATTTAAAGAGTAAAGAGAAGAAAGTACAGAGAACTGACACGTGGGAGTAGGGGAATCTTACCAGGACCTGGAAGCTCAGGAGAGATGAACAGCCAGGAAAAAAGATATGTAGGTAGGCCAGAGTGAGGGCTGATTGGTCTGGGCTAGAGGCTGGCTCAGGAAGAGGCCAGCCATGAAGCCACCTTTTAGGGTCATGCTTAACCAACCACAATGCCAGAATCAGGTTTAAATTCTCTAGAAAGCGGAACACCCTCCCAGGAGGGGCACAGGTTGTTTGTGGAAAAATAGGTCTACAGAACTCCTTCAATCAAGAGATAAGGAGAGGAGAGATCCTTCTCCGATCTCTAGAAGAGTGGAGATTGAAAAGGCAGATTTAAGGACATTTCTGCTTTTTTACTTTCGGGGCCCAGTCACCCTAAACTAACCTAACAAAGCTCCCTGACTCCTCCTCACTGGGATCACAGGTGTGTGTCACTACATCCAGTACTTGGGTACCCATGGATTTTTTTTAGTTTGTTTTCTTTCTTTAAATTTTTTTAATTAATACACACACACACACACACACACACACACACACATATATATATATATATATATTCATTTATTCATTTATTTATTTTGGTTTTTCAAGGTAGGGTCTCACTCTAGTTCAGGCTGACCTGGAGTTCACTCTGTTGTCTCAGGGTGGCCTTGAACTGGATGATCTTCCTACCTCTGCCTCCTGAGCATTGGGATTAAAGGTGTGCACCACCACGCCTGGCTCAACCCATGGATTTTTTGTATCACAGAGGGATTGAGGTGGTCCTGGAGCCAAAAGGCTATTATTTGTTTTCTCTCCCCATGCTCTCTCTCTCTCTCTCTCTCTCTCTCTCTCTCTCTCTCTATCTCTTTGAGGTAGGATCTCACTCTAGCCCAGGCTGATGTGAACTCAATCTGTAGTTCCAGGCTGTCCTTGAACTCATGGCTATCCTCCTACCTCTGCCTACTGAGTGCTGGGATTAAAGGCATAAGCCACCATGCCCAGATTAGGTTTTTTATTATTAAATTATAATATTTATTGAGGAAACTACACAACCAAGGAAAGGCACCCACGTGGCTGGAGTGCCCACCATGGACGTCCTGGGAAAAAAAACTGCAGAAAGAGAAAGTTCAAGGAGTCCCTGTCATGTGAGTGCCCAATGCCACCGGGTTTAAGGAAAAGCCCTGGGGGCTTTTATTTTTATTTACTTGAGTGAGGGAAAGATGCAGAATGAGAGAGAAAATGGGCGTACTAGGACTTCCAGCCACTGCTAACAAGCTCTAGATGCATGCGCATCAGTCCTGGGGAATTGAACCGGGCTCCTTTGCCTTGCAGGCAAGCGCTTTAACCACTAAGCCATCTCTCCAGCCAACCCTGGGGGCTTTTTAAAAAAATATATTATTTATTTATTTGAGAGGTGGGGAGGGAGAGATTTTTCTCCCCAGAGCCTCCAGCCACTGTAGACGAACTCCAGATGCATGCACCCACTTGTGCATCTGACTGGGGGCTTTTTTAAAAAATGATTTTTTGGAGAGAGACACAGAGACAGAGAGGGAGACAGATAGAGAATGGGCATGCCAGCAGTCTCTCAGCTGCTGTGAATGAAATCCAGATGCGTGCGCCCCCTTGTGGGCAAGTGCAGCATTGTGCCCTTGCATCACTTTGCATCTGGCTAAACGTGGGACCTGGAGATTGGAACTGGGTTCTTAGGCTTAGCAGGCAGGGTCCTTAACCACTAAGCCATCTCTCCAGCCTTAAAAATGAATTTAAGTCCTGGCAGGGTGGCACACAATTTTAATCCCAGCACTCAGGAGGCAGAGGTGGGAAGATTGCCTTGAGTTCAAGGAAACCTGAGAATACAGAGTGAATTCCAGATCAGCCTGAGCTAGAATGAACCCCTACCTCGAAAAACCAAAAACCAAAAACCAAAAAAAAAAAGATATTAAAATGTCAAATGGTGCTGAGTGAGGAAATTGTCTTGCACTTATGGATATTAGGAAGCAGGAATCCTTGGGCTGCTTAAGAGTTTTCTCAAAGGTCTGCTTGGGTTCTGATATTGTCACCATGCCCTGGTTAGGACAAATGCCTAATTGACCCCTTTCCTGATCTATGCCAGGACCATAAACTAAATTTCCTTGTCTTAGCAACATATGAGATGGCTAATGCCAAAATGTGACTTATAGCGGTGGGAGCACATCTCAGTGTCCCCACCTTTGCTCTCTGAAGGCCTTCCACTCGGGTGCAACCGGGATTCTTAATACAGCTGAATGGTGTTAGTGAGTCTGTGTTAGGAGAATGGAAAGATGATTGAGGAGAGTCAGGTGTGGGCCTCGGGAGAAGAACGCCCCCAAATTCTTCAGCAGCAGTTGTGTCAGTGACTGGGGGGGCTTTTGGAGTCACTTGTTTGAAGGGGGTGAGCCACTCATTTCCTTATATAAAGATTACCTGGTCCAGATGTTGTGGCTCATGCATTTAATCCCAGCACTCCGGAGGCAGATATAGGAGGATCGCTGTGAGTTCCAGGCCATCCTGAAACTCCACAGTGAATTCCAGGTCAGTGTAAGCAATAGTGAGACCCTACCTTGGAAAACTTAAAAAAAAAAAAAAAAAAAGATTTTATAATAGAACCATAGGGTTCCAGCCCAATATTATATTTAATGATTTGTTTATGTATTTATTTATGCGAGACAGAAAGAATGGGCGCATCAGGGCTTCTCGCCACCGCAAACGAACTCCAGATACATTTTCCACCATGTGCATCGGGCTTACGTGGGGCCTGGAGAATTGAACCAAGGTCCTTAGGCTTTGCAGGCATGCGCCTTAACCAATAAGCCATCTCTCCAGGCCCCAATAACTTTTTTTAAAAATTAAAATAAGTTTGCTATACACAGATCACAAAGAGGGTCAAGAATGAGGTAGGGCTGTGCGTGGTGGCACATGCCTTTAATCCCAGGCCTCAGGAGGCAGAGGTGGGAGGATCACTGTGAGTTCAAGGTCAGCCTGAGTCTACATAGTGTATAGGGAATTCCAGGTGACCCTGGGCTAGAGGGAGAGACCCTACCAGTAAAAGAAAAAAAAAAACAATGTGGTAGGGAGCGCGTTTTCCTCCAGATATAACCTGATGCCAGCAGAGCATGCCTTCTCCTAGTAGGCCTGTCAAAGTAATCGAGCAGAGGGCTGGAGGGATGGCTTAGCAGTTAAGGCATTTGCCTGCAAAGCCAAAGGACCCAAGTTTGATTTCCCCAGGACCCATGTTAGCCAGATGCACAAGGGGGTGCGTGCTTCTGGGGTTGGTTTGCAGTGGCTGGAGGCCTTATTTTTTTTAAAGAAAGAGGGAGCTTGGGAGACAGGCTTTGTGAATAAGCACCTTTAATCACTGATCCATTGCCCCAGCCCTACAGTTTTTCTTTTTATAGTTTTTTCTGTAATTCTTTTTTCTTTCAATGTTCTGTTTATATTTATTGAGAGAGAGAGGGGAGAGAGAATATGAGAATGAGAATGGGCACAGCAGGAGCCACTGCAAACAAACTCGAGACATAAGCGCCACCATGTGCTTCTGGCTTATGGGGGTCTGGGGGAATCAAACCTGGGTCCTTAGCCTTGGCAGGCAAGTGCCTTAACAGCTAAGTCATTTATCTAGCCTATTACTTTTAAATTTTTATTCAGGGAGGGGAGAATGGGTACACCATGGCCTGGAGCAGCTGCAAATAAAGTGTAGATGCATGTGCCACCTTGTGCATTTGGCTTATATGGGTCCTGGCTTTGGAGGCTAGTGCCTTAACTGCTAAGCCATCTCTCCAGCCCTTCCTTCTTGTTTTGAAAGAAGCAGAAACTCACTTTATTGGCCAGCTTGGCCTCAAACTTGAGATCTTCCTGTAGTTGGGATTACAGGTGTGCACGACTGCACCTGGATGAAGAAATCTCCATGAAAGGACCCAGTGCAGCACTGGAGAGTCAGCCTTGGAATGGAACATGATCTTCTTCCACTGACACAGGATGTAGTCAGTGATTGAGGACAGATTTAGGCTGGAAATTGAAATGGTGGTAGAATGCTTGGTGTGGTGGTGCACACCTCTAATTCCAGCCCTCAGGAGGCTGGAGCCTCAGTATTTCCATGAATTTGTGGGGACTTTGGGCTCCTTAGTGAGTTCTAGGCCACTCCAGGTTTCATAGCCAGTTCCTGTCTCATATATAACAAACATCAAGATTTGGTGGTGGAAAATTAAATAGTTTCTGATTGCTTGTTTTCTCTCCCCTATGCAGCTGAAATAAAAATTATTATTCTCCTTTTTTCTATTTCTCTCTTCTATTGAGGTGCCCAGGCAAGCCTTAACTTGCATCCTCCTCATCACCCTAATAGATGGGATTCCAGGCCTGTGGCAGCAGATCCAGCCAAGCATATATCCCCAGCTGTTTAGTTACTTACTTAGCAGTGCTGCTGTTTGAACCCAAGGTTCTGTACCACTGACCTATATCAGTAGCCCTCCCACTTCCTCAGTATGAGAGCTCGGATTTTTTTTTCAGCGGGAGCGCACCTGGCTTTAGTTTCCTCTGCACTAGCGACAAGTATGTGACTGAGTTCTGCTGAGGTGTTAGTGGAAGTTGTTTGGTGGAGATTATTGGGAAGTTTCTAAAGCAGGATTGATTAAGCTGGTGCATTAACTTTTTTTCTTCCTGTAAGGTGCAGAGGATTCCTGTGGCTTCAGCATCCATCTCATAACAATCATGCTACCGTGAGCCACATGCCAAGAATGGATGAAGATGTGGTGCAGGTATGAAACTGACACACAAGCCTTTGATTGCCTTGCTCTGGATTTCTCCTTCACGGAGTAAATGAAGCATTCTATGCAACTATAGAGATCTTTTCTCTTTTAATTCCCTCCTTCCATCCCAGAGAGAGAGAGAGAGAGTCGATGATAGAAATTCCCAACAGAGATGTGGAACATGATGTAATTTTTCTAATATTTTCTTGTCCTTTTCAGTGAAACTGGGAGGAAGTGTCATTAAATAAGAATAAGGATTGTATGGGGGAGGTGTGAGAATAAATAAGCAAAATAATCATTGTTAAATCTGAGAGTGAATTAAGGAAATGCAGAATTTGCAGATGCTGATGAAGGCATACTAGATCCTTCAGGTACTTGTAGTTGAAAGTATAAAACAAGGACCTGACTTTGTGGTTCATGCTTGTAATCCCAGCACTCAGGAGGGAGAGGTAGGAAGGTCACCCTGAGTTTGTGGGCACCGTGAGGCTACATAGTGAATTCCAGATCAGCTACAAGGGCTACAGAGCGTGGTCCTCAAAAAACAAACCAAGAAAAAGAAGATGGAAATATAAAACAAGATCATTTATCTTTCTTTTTTTCCTAGCGAGTCAAAAATACACCATAGGGCTGGAGAGATGGCTTAGCAGTTAAGGAGCCTGCCTGCTAAGCCTAAGAACCCGGTTCCAATCTCCAGGTCCCACGTTTAGCCAGATGCAAAGTGATGCAAGGGCGCAATGCTGCACTTGACCACAAGGGGGCGCACACATCTGGATTTCATTCGTAGCAGCTGAGAGGCTGCTGGCATGCCCATCTCTGTCTCCCTCTCCATCTCTCTCTCTCTGTGTCTCTCTCTCCAAAAAATAAATAAAATAATTAAAAAAATTTTTTTTAAAGTACACCATAGAGAGATAATTTGTTTTGCCCAAGAGAAGTGTATTGCTAAAGCAGTTTCCCCATTTGTGAAAAAGAGGACTACATAGTTAGGTGTCACTAACGTGCCATTAGATGACCTGAATGTATTTGTAAAACCATGGGGATAATACAATACATAAACTTGAAAACCAAACAAATCATTGTGTAGTGTTCTGTTAAGAACACATTCCCTCACTTAGTATGTCCAACCTCACTTGATTCTGTTGTTGATGGAACCCAGTCCTTCATTTGTACTAGTCAAGTGCTGTACCATAGAGCTGCATCTCAAGACTCAGCCACATTTTTAAAAATGTTGTACTTACTTATTTGAGAGAGAAAGGGGGGAGGGAGAGAAAGGGGGCCTCTATCCACTGTAGACAACTTCCAGATGCAGGCACCACCTTGTGCATCTGGCTTACATGGGACCCATAGGGCTGCATGCAGTGCAGCTTTTTCCAGCTTTCTGTCAGCTGGTCCACAGGTCAGCTCCAGCTTGGTTTTTCAGTGACCTTGCTGCCCAGGCCCGTGAAGCCTTTGGCAGTAGGGTCTTACCCATCTATTTCTGATGGGAAACTGAGAGCCTTGGCAATAGCCTGTAAGGTTTTGGGGCCCTCAGGGACATCACTGGTGAACAACTCACCGGAAGGTATCCCATCCCTGGCACTGAAATTTTTCTAGTAACAGTCTATGGCTTCTGGGTGTGTCGTTCTCCAAAAAAGTAGGTTTTCATGTGGCTTATTCACAACATCTTGAATTTTGATTAACCCTCCACCAACCCCTCCCATGACCTCACTTAGGCCATTGCATCCCCAGTAATCTGTTCATCACACACACACACACACCACCACCACCAGTTCTCCTCCCTCCCTTATAGCCCTTTTCTGGCTTACTGGCTTCTGCTGCCAATTTTTACTCCAACTCACAAGCATAAAACTTTGTAGCTAGGGTCCACATATGAGAGAGAATATGTGACATTTGGCTTTCTGGGCCTGACTTACCTCACTAAGTATAATTCTTTCCAGATCCATCCATTTCCCTGCAAATTTCATTTTCTTTACCACTGACTAGAACTCCATTGTAGACATGTACCACATCTTCATTATCCATCAGTTGAGGGACATCTAGGCTGGTTCCATTTCCTATCTACTGTGACTACAGTGGCAATAAACATGATTGAGCAAATATCTTTAAGGTAGTGAGAAGAGTCCTCAATGCCTAGGAGTGCTACAGGTGGATCATATGGTAAATCTATTTTTAGCTGTGCCAGTAATCTCCACAATGGCTGTACCAGGTGGCATTTCCAACAACAGTGTTGAAGGGTTTCTCTTTTTCCACATCCTCACCAGTATTTATTGTCATTTGTTTTCTTATTTCCTTTGGTTTTTTTTTTTTTTGTTTGGTTTTGTTTTTTTTTTTTTTTTTTTTTTTTGAGGTAGGGTCTCACTCTAGCCCAGGCTAACCTGGAATTCACTATGTTGTCTCAGGCTGGCCTCTACCTCGCAAGTGGGACTAAATGCGTGCACCACCATGCCCAGTTATTGTCATTTTCTTTCATGATGATAGTCATTCTGACAGGAGGGAGATGGAATTTCAGAGTAGCTTTAATTTTAACTTCCCTGATGGCCAATCAACTCTTTATAATAGACATAAGCTAGCAAATGACAATGCATACAATACTGTAACATGCTTTATCTGTCTGAATATACTCCTTTTTTGTCGTTTCCCCCTTTTTGGTAGAGGATTGCTCTAGCTCAGGCTGATCTGGAATTTAATATGTAGCTGAAGGGTGGCATCGAACTCAGAGTGATTCTCCTCCTTCTGCCTCCCAAGTGCTGTGATTAAAGTGCCACCACACCTGGCTTAATTATCTATCACCAGTCTGGCATCTATATGTATATAATTTTATTCAATTGCAAGAAGAGAGAGATAGAAGAAAGACAGAATGGCCTTGCCAGTGTCTGCAGCCACTGCACAAGAACTCCAGACACATGTACCACCTTGTGCTTCTGGCTTTAAGTGGGTACTGGGGAATCAAACCTGTATCCTTTGGCTGTGGAGGCAAACTACTAAGCCAGCTCTCCAGCCTGTGACTTAATTTGTATTTTATCTGTTATTATATATAATTATCTCTGATAGAAGTCACATGGTTTATTTAATATCCAGCAAGGAAAGTGTACATGTCTTGCAAGAACTAGGGTTTGTTAAACAAGTGATGGTTCTAAGAGGCCCACATAACAAGAAATCATGTCTCTTAAATGTCAGGAACCATTGAACTGTGAAGAATGTGCTGGATGGTAATGAAGAAGTCTCTGCCATGGACTGGGTGCCACCTACAAATTCATCTGTGCCTGCACATGTAAGTACACACCATTAAGGGTGGAGGGGTTTGAAGGGGATTTAAGGGTAGGAGTTTAATGGTTAGGGGTTGTGGTTTGACTCATGGGTGGTTTGGGGTTAGGGTTATTATAAAGTGAGATGGAAGCTCAAAGTAGTTTTAATTTGTATTTCCCTGATGGTCAATCAATCCTTTATAATAGACATAAGCTAGCCAATGACAAGGCATACAATATTGTAACTAGATTTATAGATCCAAATATGCTACTTTTTTCCCTTTGGTTTTTCAAGGTAGGGTCTCTCTCTCTAGCCCAGGCTGACCTGTTATTGCCTGTGTAGTCTTAGGGTGGCCTCCAACACCTGAAGATCCTCCTACCTCTGCCTCCTTAGTGCTGGGATTAAAGGTATGTGCCATCATGCCTGGCCCTCTTTGGCTTTTTGAGGCAGGTTATCACTGTATCCCAGCCTGACTTGGAATTCACTATGTAGTCTAAGGGTACCTCGAACTTCTGTTGATTCTCCTCCTGCCTCCCAAGTGCTGTGATTAAAGGTGTATACCAACACACATGGCTTAATTCTTTTTTAAAAACAATTTTCTTATTAATTTGCATGCAGAGAGAGAGAGAGAGAGAGAAGGAGAAAGAAGAGAAACAGAGACAGAATGGGCTTGCCAGTGCCTCCAGCCACTACAAAAGAACTCGAGACATGCACCACACCTTTTGCTTCTGGCTTTAAGTGGCTACTGGATAATCAAATCTGGGTCCTTTGGCTTTGGAGGCAAGTACCTTAACCACTAAGGCATCTCTCCAGCCCCTGCTTTAGTTTGTATTTTATGTTAAATCATTATCTCTTAGAGATGTCACATGGTTTATTTAATATCCAGCAAGCAAAGCTTACATTGTTTGCAAGAACTAGGATTTTTTTAAACCTTTGAGGGCTTTAAGAGGCACATGTAACAAGATATCATGTCTCTCTTAAATGCCAGGCTCCATGGAACTGTGAAGAATATGCTGGATGGTAATGAAGAAGTCTCTGTGATGGACTAAGTCCCAGCAACTAATTTATCTGCGCCTGCACTTGTAAGTACACAATAAGGGTGGAAGGGTGAGGACTGGGTTTTAGAAAGGGTTTATGTTAGCTAATACCAAGGGTTAGGGGATTTAGGGTTTTGGGGTCAAGGGTGTGTTGTCAGCTGTGGGGTGTACTCTGAAGAGTGGAAGGCTTCCTTACCTTGATCAGTCTGCCACACCATTGTGTTTTTATTGATTGATTGAGAGGCACTGCAAACTAAACTGCAGGCACATGTGCCACCTTTTTTAATCTGGCTCAAGTGGGGACCAGAGAATTGAACCTGGGTCCTTTGGCTTTGCAGACAAGTGCCTTAACATCTAAGCCATCTCTCCAGCCCTAGACTTTTATGTTTTAAAAGATGACATAGCCGGGCGTGGTGGCACACGCCTTTAATCCCAGCACTCAGGAGGCAGAGGTAGGATCACTGAGAGTTCGAGGCCACCCTGAGACTACATAGTTAATTCCAGGTCAGCCTGGACCAGAGTGAGACCCTACCTCGAAAAACCAAGAAAAAAAAAAAAAAAAAAAAAATGGCAGAGTTTCTCCCCTCTGGTAGGCGAACCCTCCAATGAAATATATTTTTAACTTCTGAAAGATCCAAGTCTTTCTTCTCCTTCAGACATTTTATCTGTGCCTTAAATGGCCAAGTTCAGTAATGTCTCCAGAACCAAGACAGAGGTGGCCAGAGTGACAGTGAGGACAACTGAGCTGAACTGCTGGAGCCCGCCATCAGAATCAAACAGTACCTGAGTGGGGAGTGAGGGTTAAGAAACAAGACGAGAGAGAAAAGATAAACTGAGGAGGGCTGTCAGTGAATACTGAGGCCCCGACTTTATTTAGTGTAGCTTTTTTATACTTCTTCTCAGAGCACAAGAATGCAAGCAGAACAATCGTAACATTTTCACAGGATTTCTTGAGAAAGCCACCTCCTCCAACATGAATCAGAGAACAGTCAAATTTGGCCTCAAGGTCAGAAGATACTCCCTTCTCAGTCCCCAGAGCCTCAGCAGGTCTCTAATCTTATGCTTGGCAAGACATCCTGCTTCTCGTTAGCCCACTAAAAATGTGCACAGGCCATGAACAAAGGGGTTTTCAGGCAAATGGCTCCTGACATATCCCCCTTTTAAAAATTATTTTTTAAGAAACCATCCCCTTCTAGGCTAGGGTGCAGAAAGACTGTGCCTGTCTAAGGTTGACCTAACTTGAATTTTACCCATCTTTGCCTACCAGCCTCTGCAGGGGAGAACATCCTCTTTATGGTAGCAGCTGGAGCCAAACATTATGTACCTCAGCTTTCATGTCCCAAAGCGAGATGACATGTATAATTATTGGTGGGAGTAAGCAGACACCATGTATGATACTGTTACCCAAAGCTGTGATACTTCCTATCCAGGAAGTAAATGAAGACCATGAAGGTAGGGAAGCTCTTAATTTTTCCAAGATATCATTTGCTGTGTTAGGTGCATAAAAAATCAAGCCCCGGGTTTTTTAGCATTAGAATTTCTTGATGCAATTGAATCAACTCTAGCGATGTATTTGCATTATGCCATATGCCTTGTAAATACATTTTTACTTTTTCCCAATGATGTTGACTGTTATATATAAAATTTTTCCCCCCTGGTTTTTTGAGGTAGGGTTTCACTCTGGTCTAGGCTGACCTGGAATTAATTATGTAGTCTCGGGGTGGCCTTGAACTCATGGCCATATCCTCCTACCTCTGCCACCATGCCTGGCGAGGACTGTTATGTTTTTTGTTGTAACACAAATCTGCATGACATTCTAAATGTGCTCTGATTTTCAACTCTTCCCCCCAAATATGTAACCGCATCATATAAAGCATCTGTTCTATGTTCTAATTTACTATCTATGTCTTCTTGAGTCCCCAAAACAAGAGAGACATTTTTTGATAGCAGATTGACAAAACGTGCAGTCTGCACTTCCCGTGCTAAAGCAACAGTAGTAGCGGCAGTAGCCAGCAGCGTAATAAAAGCTAAAATTGACCAGGCGTGGTGGCGCACACCGTTAATCCCAGCACTAGGGAGGCAGAGGTAGGAGGATCACCATGAGTTCCAGGTCAGCCTGAACTAGAGTTGACACCTGACCTCAAAAAAAAAAGCTAAAATTCCTGCCTGATATTAACAGGAATCATTGCAAATGATGGTTGTTTAACTATCACGAGTCGAATTTCAGAGGATACGTTGGTAGCACAATTAGTAAGAGTACACTTTTTCCATGTCACATTAAACATCCCCTCATTCCAAGTAACATTCAACTGTCCCACCACTACTGCATAAGGGGGAGGGATTGAGTTACTGTTTGCCTTAGCAGAGGAGGCTCTCACCTCACATTTGGAAGCTCGCTGTGGCAAGGGGTAAGTTTGTTGATGAATCCACATCATCAATAGCAGAGGCATCGTTATGTTCAATCCTCACGAACTGGACCAACCTCTCTGGCAGACACCGGGCATTGTCAGCATCCTGAGGAGAAACACAAACGTGCCCTCGCCCATCAGTGGGATCCTTCCATTTAACCTGTCCATAGGTATCTAATATTCTGGGATGCCATAACCTATCTGCTGAAGAGTGACCAAATGCATCTACATTTTAAAAAATTTAAATTGAAAAGAGTACATGATTTAAAGCATTCTGTGGAGACCAAGGATATAACTCCCCCTTTTTAAATTTTTTTGTAATTGATTAAAGCTCCATGGGCACGTTCAACAATTCCTTGCCCCTGTCAGTTGTAAGGTATATCTGTTTTATGAACAATTGATAATTGGGCACAAAAGAGCTGAAAAGATTGACTAGTGTAACCTGTACTGATATCTGGTTTTATAATTGATGGTACCTGCTACAGCAAAACATTTAATGCAATGTGCTGTAACATGCTTAGTAGCTTCTCCAGTCTGTGCCATAGCCATCAACAATCCTGAGTAAGTATCAATGGACACATGCACATATCTTAATATTCCAAATTCAGGAATATGAGGTACATCCATCTGCCACAACTGATTCGGTTTCAATCCTCTGGAGCTTACCCCATATTGTGGGATTGAGTGAGATTCAGGACAGGTGCTACACTGTCGCACAATTTGTCTAGCAGCCTCTCTGGTGATTTGATATTGTTTTAAGCTTTGGCTGTTTTGATGATGTAAATTACGAGATCTTTGTGCTAATGCTAATTGAGATGATCAGTGATCTGTGTAACCTTATCTGCCATATCATTACCCAGTGCTAAAGGACCTGGAAGTCCTGAATGAGCTCGTATATGACCTATAAAACAAGGATGAGAGCGAGCATGCACGCAGCTTTGTATTTGACTAAACAATTCTTGAACTTGGGTCTTGGCAGTTTCAGTAGAAGGCATGCTTTCAAGCACTTGTAGAGCTCTAGCAATATAATGACTGTCAGTATACAAATGAAAAGGAATAGAAGCTAAAACTTGAAATACAGTAGCTACAGCTCTAAGTTCTACTATTTGAGCTGATGCAGGAGGAGTCCAAAATGAATAAGATTGCTCCTGAAACACAGAAGCTACTTCACCATTAGAGGCTCCATCAGTAAGTAAATACTACTGAGGCACCTTCAAGAGGTTCTTGCTTTACAGTTCATGGAAAAATAAAAGCGTGAGAATTTGCAAATTGTAATAATTTATCTTTAGGATGGTGATTTATAATACCTGGATAATGTGCAAAAGCTCTAGCCCAGGAGTCCAGATTTTGAAATAGCACCCCTAAGATAGCTGGTTCCTTCCCAAAATATTGTGTAGATTCTAATCGAGCCATTTGAATTAAACAAGCTACAGCTTCATAATAAGGGGCTAATACTCTAGCAGGAGCCACAGGCAAATGTGGCCACAATAAAGGTCCTTTTTGCCACAAGACTGAGGTTGGAGTATGGCTAGTAGCCAGAATCTATGCAGACGCATGATTTTGGGTCTGAGTCACCTTTAAAAGATCAAAAAGAGGTTTTAACTCACCTGTAGCAATCTTCAAATGCAGTCTAAGCCAGTTAATATCTCCCAATAACTTCTGGAAATCAAAGTTTGCAACCCATCTTTTCTAGTTTGTATTTTTTGTGGGAGGATAGTTTTTGGATACAATTTATGGCCTAAATAAGAATAAGGAGGCTCAGAGCCGGGCTTGGTGGCGCACGCCTTTAATCCCAGCACTCGGGAGGCAGAGGTAAGGACCGAGAGTTGGGCCACCCAGAGATGTTGTGAATTCCAGGTCAGCCTGGACCAGAGTGAGACCCTAATCCAAAACCAAAAAAAAAAAAAAAAAAAAAAAAAAAAGAGGCTGTTTGTACCTTTTCCAGGGCTACAACTAAACCTTGTTCCTTCAGAGATGTTGTAAATGAGCATAAACTGCTAATAGTAATCCCTCTTGTTTATGTGCCAAGAGGATCGCATCCATATAATGAATTATATACACTTGATAAAAGCCTGTCTAGTTTTCGTTACAACCTGAGATACAACTTTTTAACACAAGGTGGGGCTGTGAGCCTCCTCTGAACATTTTTTGTTCACCCTAAGGCTGTGTAAAAGCAGTAAAAGGTGGAAAGTCCGCCTCTTGATATTTTGCATCTTCCTCCTCTAACTCATTCACATCTACTGGATCCAAGGGCTCAAAATAATCTTTACACAGTTGTTTGAGCCCATGTTCTGGCTCTGCAGATGGAGTGGAAGGTTGAGTTTCACTTCCTTCCTCAGTGCCAAAAAATGGCAATTTTGCTTTATTGACTGATTTTTCTGACTGAACTTTTATCCCTTTCATGTCTAGGATCTAAACTATCCCTAACTAGAGTCCATAAACTAAAAATACCTGCTGGGACCTTACTCAGTCCATGGGCATCATAATCATCTTGAAGTTTGGTCCTTACTCTTTGCCAGGTTTTTAAATCTATTGTCCCAAGAAACCAAGGAATCCTCAAAATCTAAGAAATTACACAGCTGTTGCTGTCTTACTTTTGCACCTCGAGCACAAAACATTCTTAAGCATATGTACGAAAAGCAGTCGACTGTTACCTTGTCCAGTTTTTCTGTCGAGAAGTTATTCACCACTCCTCTTTACTTTCCGTTGATCTCAAATGCTAAGCGGTGTCCTTCATCTCTTTCCCCAGTTTTCAGATCCACTGTTCGGGTGCCACTTGCTGGAGCCCACCAGCAGAATTGGGGAGTGAGGGTTAAGAAAAAAGACAAGAGAGAAAAGATAAACTCAGGAGCGCTGGCAGTGAATACTGAGGCCCCGACTTTATTTAGTTTAGCTTTTTTATACTTCTTCTCAGAGCACAAGAATGCAAGCAGAACAATCATAACATTTTCACAGGATTTTTTTCTTTTTCTTTTTTAAAACTTTTTATTTATTTATTTGCAAGCAGAGAGAGAGAGAAGAGAGGCAGACAGAGAATGGGCATTTCTCTAGAACTCCAGATGCATTTCTTATGTGGGTCCTGGAGAATCGAACCGGGATCCTTTGGCTTTTCAGGCAAATGCCTTAACCACTAAGCCATTTCTCCAGCCCTTTCACAGGATTTCTTGAGAAAGCCACGTCTTCCAACATGAATCAGAGAACAAATTTGGCCTCAAGGTCAGAAGATACTCCCTTCTCAGTCCCCAGAGCCTCAGCAGGTCTCTAATCTTATCCTTGGCAAGACATCCTGCTGCTCATTAGCCCACTGTAAAAATGTACACAGGCCATGAACAAACGGGTGTTCAGGCAAATGACTCCCGACACTGGACACAACACTTGGAGGGAGAGCACTGGTAGGGGAAGGAAGCTACTCTGTCTTTGTAAAAGTGCTGAAATGAGCAGCCGTAGGTCCACACTGGGGGAATGGGTTGCAAGTGTGGTTCCCCTGCTGGTGGCAGCACAGGGTGTCTGGCAAGCTATGACTTCTTTAACTGTGGCAGCTGATATTTATTGGGCAAGGTAAGGTCATAAGGGTACGCTCACTTGCTCTCCTCCTTAAGGGGTCATGGCAGTACTCAGCTGCATGGGCTTAACTTTCTGGTCACATATGTCCTCCTAGGGTGACTGACAGTTTAAAATGAGATATGTGACTATGATCTCATTACGGCTTTTTACTCATAAATATTCCCTAATGTCATGAGGCGTTTACCTCATTACTTACATTGCCATCACAGTGCTGATGTTTGGGTCTCTGAGGATTTAAAATGATTTAAAAACATCAAATGGTGCTGAATGGAGGAAGTGAAGGAAAGTTGATGATGGAGGAAATTGTCTCACACTGACGGATATTAGGAAGCAGGAATTCTTGGGCTACTTAAGAGTTTTCTAAAAGGTCTGCGTGGCTTGTGATATTGTCACCATGCCCAGGTTAGGGTTAATAACCTAATTTACCTCTTCATAGATCTATTCCAGGAACATAAACTAAATTACATGGGACATGGAGAATCAAACCGGGGTCCTTAGGATTCGCAGGCATGTTCCTTAACTGCTAAGCCATCTCTCAAGCACTTTTAAGATATTTTTAGGATTTTTAATTTATTTTATTTGATTTAGAGAGAACATGGCATGCCAGGACTTCTAGATACTGCAAAAACATGCTGGAGCTGAGCTGTAAGCCTCCTCCATGTGGACCAGCTGACAGAAAGTTGGAAAAAGCTACCCTGCGTGCAGTTCAAGGGGAGAGAGAAAACACCAGTGAAGGTACTCAACAGTGAACACTGCAAGCTTTAAATTTGGTCAGCCAGGCCAAATGAGCCAATGGCATGTCTCTTATGGGGGGGGGGGCGCACAAACCACTCTAATTGGACTGGAGGCCCACTCCATGGGAGGGAATACATCCCTGATACTGAAAACCTATGACACAGATAGTCCTGAGCCCTAGGGGTGTAATGTCTGCTGGTGTCACACTAAATGTATATACAATGCTCACTAAAATGTCCGTAGGATCTTCTCTTAATGTCCACACCCACATATTAATGCTACTCTCACTTGTGGTTAGAGAAGCTTCTCTTTTCAGATGGTGGTGACCTTGGGATGACTCAGAAGGCACCATGGTGCTGAGAAGAAGTGACAGGAGTGCTCCGCCCTGAAACATCTCAAACCCACCTTCTAGGCTAAGGGCACATTGCAGAAGAGGGGTTGGAAAGAAAATAAGAGCAGGACTCCTTACAACGTGCTCCTCCAGACACAAAATGACACGGATATCCAAGACCTTGCAGTTCCTGATACTTATAATAGGAGGAAAAGATCATGACATCAAACTGAAAAGAGACTGATTGACAGGGGGCGGGGATATGACAGTGAAGTTTCAAAGGGGAAGGGGGGGGAAGCACCATGAGATACTGTCTACAATAAAAGAAGTTGTCAATAAAAATAAATTAATATTTTAGCTAGAGAGATATCTGGCTTAGTGGTAAAGGCTTTTGTCTACAAAGCCAAAGGATCCCAGTTCAATTCTGCAGGACCCACGTAAGCCAGATGCACAAGGGGGCACATACATCTGGAGTTCACTTGCAGTGGCTGGAGGCCCTGGCATACCATTCTCTCTCTCTTCCTCTTTTTCTCAAATAATTAAATAAAAAATACTTTTTAATATAAACCCTATTAAAAAAAGAAGAGCAAGAAAAATCTGGAGGTAGAAGCCTGTCATCTTGGCAGAAGGATTGCAAGCTTCAGGCCTGCCTGGAGTACAGAGTGAATTTAATGCCAATTTAATGAGACTGTTTTAAACTAAAACAGCTGGTTGTGATGGTGCATGCCTTTAATCACAGCACCCAGGAGGCAGAGTTGGAGGATCCCCATGAGTTGGAGGCCACCCTAAGGCTACACAGTGAATTCCAGGTCAGCCTGGGGTAGAGAGAGCCCCTACCTCAAAAAAGTAGGAAAGTCAGGCCACATGAGTCGAAGTGTCCCATGAAACCCTCCTCTGGCAGGTTGGCAAAGGGGTGGACCCCCACAGGAATGTCTAAAATGGGATGAGTTGGGGCTGGTGGGATGGCTTGGCAGTTAAGACACTTGCCTGCAAAGCCAAAGGACCCAGGTTTGATATCCCTGTACCCACACAAAGCCAGATGCCATCCTTTGCAGTGGCTGGAGGCCCTAGCAGACACGTATTCTCTCTGCCAGTCTCACACAAATAAGTAAAATATATAATTAATAAAATGGCACAAGTGGTTTGTCATGCATATAATGGACCATGGTTCTCATGTCAATAAAAATTCTCTCTGGAAAGGGGAATTGTGAGGATGTGATGTGAGTGAATTCTATCTTTTTATTTAATTTTTGGAGGTAGGGTCTCACTCCAGTCCAGGCTGACCTGGAATTCACTATGTAGTCTCAGGATGGCCTCAAACTCCTTTCAGTCTTCATACCACTACCTCCCGGGTGCTGGGAGTAAATGTGTGCACCACCATGCCTGACTGTCTTTCGTCTATCTTGAGACTACAAGCAGAGTAAATATAAAAGCACAAGCCAGGTCTGGAGAGATGGCTTAGCAGTTAAGGCATTTGCCTGCAAAGCCAAAGGACCTTGGTTCAATTCGCCAGACCCAAGTAATCCAGATGCACAAGGTGGCACATGTGTCTGGAGTTTGTTTCCAGTGGCTGGAGGTCCTGGCATGCCCATTCTCTCCCCCCACCCTCTGCCTCTTTCTCTCTCACTCTCTGAAATAAATAATTTTAAAAAAACATAAGCACAAGCTCTCATGAAATTTGCATAAATCCTGGGGAGAACTTTGAAATTACAAGGGTTATGAAATTATTATTCATGTTTTCTGCATTTTTGATTGTCAGATGTCAATTCTTCAATCAATATAATACAGTACATTTTAAATAAAATTTCACATACAATTCGTTCTCTCAAAAGTTTTATCATGAGGCTCAACAGTCTTAATCATGGCAACTACAAACTAATACTCAGGGTAAGAGAGATGGCTTAGTGTTTACTATGGTTGCCTCTGAAGCCTAAGGACCCAGAGTCAGCTCCCCAGAACCCACATAAGCCAGATACACAAGGAGATGCTGCACACAAGGTCACACATGTGCACAATGTGGCACATGCATCTGGAGTTTGATTACAGTGGCTAGAGGCCCTGGCATGGCAATTCTCTCCCTCCCTCTCTCTTTCATAAAATAAATACGCATTTCTCTGGGTGATGAAATCAGGTTCAAAAGAGCATGTTACCCATATGAACGTTTCTTTACATTCTCCTTACCTACTGTGTTTGCCTTAAATGACTAAGCCACAAACCTAAGACAGTAATCCCTGTCAAATACAAGCATAGTTCGCTGTAATGAAGATGCAAAATGCTAACCTGGAAAACAAGAGCCAGATGTTTTGCTACTAACTAATCACAATATGAGATCAATCACTTCACCTCCTTAGACTCTAGTCCCAATATGTAAGTGGACAGGATGGATTAAATTACCTTCCATTTATTCGCTTTTCCAAAAGTCTATACTTCAGTAATCCACTTTAACAAGAAATTTGAAAATGCATTTTCTCTTTTTTTTTTTCTATGACAAAAGTAGAATCTGCAGTGACCTACTTCCCTCACTAGATGGTGCTATTTGCACAGCTATTTCAGGTTTCTTAAGGAATGACCAGTTTCTCCAAGCCTCTGTAGTATAGTCATTACCCTACCCTCAGGAAACAAAAGAACATACCTCATCATGGGAGCACTTAAGGTGATCACATGATGCCATTTCAGGGGGCTGCCCTAGTACAAGTCCGCTGAGAAAAAAAAAAAAAAGTAGTTTTCCTTTTCTTATTTCAGTATCAGACACTCAAAAGTGAAACTGGATGTTTTGGTCATTTGTGAAATTATCTTTTGAAAGCCATTTCTGTAACTGTAAAGTGTCAAAATTTCCTTCTAGTAACAATGAATGGACAGAGACCACAAAACCACAGATTTCGGACATCTCTGGTCAGTGGACGACTAGATGGCTGTTCCCACATCAGTCCTACTAGTGAATATGAACTCTGCAGTCATCACCCTGATGCTTGTCATGATGTCGATCTTCAAAGCTGAAACTTAGACTATAAACATTCACAGCCACAGTGGAGCAGGGCACAAAGAACCTTGGGGAATGTGAGCTGACTGTTTTGAAGCAAGTCCTCATAGTAACTTTCTTTTAGTGAGTTTTCCATGTGCTTTTGGTCTTCAGACTTGAAAGATCATAACTCCAATGAAACAGCACATAACCAATGATCGACCTCCCAGAACACTTCCCATTAACTATGCTTGCAAGATGGACACAGACCCACAGTGCCAATGAGTGACTGCAAAGGAAAGTACAGCTGCCAGACCCACCATGTGCACCTCCACACGCACCTGACCCATGAGGAACAACATACTTGTTGTCTTATAGGCATGTGGCAAAGGAAGTCAGGCTATAATAAGGAGGTCCATGATGTGAATATTAAATGGTAAAAAGCAGAGTCTGATGGAGAGAACTGGGGGTATAGCTCAATGTAGAGCACTTGGCAAGCACACGAGAGGCTCTGGGTTCTGTCCCAGTGCCTCAAACACAGAGAAGTGCCCAATACACCAATGTCCAAAACAGCGGATACAGACCGCAAGTAAAAATTAAGTCCAAGGTACCCATTCTTCCTCTTCTGACTAGAACACAGGTGGTAAAGACATTCAATTATACGCCTATGGCCATGGAGAAGAAATTCAGTGTCAAATATCTGTCTGACATGAGCCCAACTGCTATGCTGCTCAAGGCCATTGATCACTGAAATCGGTGGCAAAAGAAGTCCCTGCCTTCTTTTCCCTTTGGTCTCTTGCTACTGTTGATCTTAAACTCTGGCTTCTATTCAGCTATACTAAAATGTTGATTCCTGGAGTAGACCACTGTTCTTCTTGTCTTTGAACAAACTTTTTTCTGTGTCAAAACCTCCCCCTAACACTTCCCTCCTCAGCACGTTCACCAGGATAATGACTCCCCGTGCTTTGGACCTCTGTTTTAAATGTGCTTCTCAGATTGTTTTCTCGATCCCTGGAAGGAGTTAAACCTCTTCATTGTCCCATGGAGTGATGGCTGTCACCTGGAACAGTCCATCCTGATACTGCACACTCTGACTCCCATGAAACTGGGATGTCTTTCCACAATCTGGCAGGTGCTGGACACACAGGAAACAGGTATTCAACTAATAAATAAAAATCAGTGTCATGGAGCATTTCATTAGTACTGACTTTTGCTCAGCCCAGAAACTGAACCAAAGTAGGGAGATGAATACTCGCGAAGGTCCACTGAAGTTGCAATTTGAGTGGCTTCTTATGTGTCAGGATGGAGGGTAGAGCAGGGGGTGGACAGACAATGACTGGAATAAGGGAAGGAGGGTAGTCAAAAGTTTGGGTAAAAGATGCCAGTTGCGGAGAAGGAAATGGACTCAGAACTGGTCCAGACTGGGTGAAAGAACAGATGTAAAGCTTAAGTAGGGATCAGCTAAGGTGGACCCCAAGCTTTTAAAAAGAAAGCAAGTGAATACAAGGTGGTACATCTGATTGAGGGGAAAGAAAACTAAATCGTGTGAGGAGATAACAGGGATTTAATAATGAAATATATTACATTTGATGTCCTTGTGAAAGGAGGAAGAAAAATAAAAGACATGCAAATATAAAAAATTAAAAGGCTTGAACACAAAGAACTCGATTTATGAAAAAGGTCCATTTACTGGTCATATCACACGAATGAGAGAAGTTGTGGTATAAAATCAAAAATAACTTGCTGGAGATCACACAGCTCTGGCAAAGCATATTCTCAAGCATGGGCAGTGCAGTCACACAGCCTATCATTTATCATTTGACTGCAGCACTTCTTTGGGACCCCAGACAGGCTTAGGTAGTATGATACTTGGTTAAGTTATAAGGGTCATGCTGCTGTCTGAATGTCTCAAATGTTGGGGCTGTACTGGAGGGCTGTGGAGCCTTCAGGAGAAGGGACGAGAGGTCAGTCATCAGAGGACAGGCTTGAGGTCTTACAGCTCAACTTCACTTCCTATCCCCTCTCTGCTTGTTGATGGGATGTGATGTGATGTGAGCAGGTGCTTCACAATTCTGCCAAGGTGTTTCTGCACTATGCCAGACTACCCTCTTGGAAATATACACCAGAATGAACCCATCTTCCCAGACCACAGAATGAAGAAATTCTTTCTAAGTGACACATCTGACAGGGTATTAATGTCTAGGATATGTAATGATCTCCAAAATCTGCACATCAAGAGACAAATTACCCAATTAAACATGGGCTATGAAAAGAAATAAAAGGGACTAATATTTTAAAACACAGTGGCTGCTGGGGAAGGGGGAGACATTTTATTCAATGTTGCAGACACTGGAAGGTTGCATGAACTCTAGAAAATAACCACCACCATGCTTGTGTAAGCAACCCTCATTAAACTGTGTAACTCAAACATTCACACACATGGACACACAAAGTCACAAAGATATTCACGTAGAAGGACTACTAGGTGGGAAGGAGGAAGAGTTCAGTGGGACAAAGAAAATAAGGTAATGGGAGATGACTATGGTCAAAATACGTTATACACATGTACAAAAGTTGCCAATAAATAAAATTAAGCTAAAAAAAATTATCACACAAAGTGTCTAGGATATTCATGATTTTTAAGGTGGCTAATGTTACCTACACAAGGCCTGCATGATATGAGGAAAAAACATGAAGACATCAACATTGAAGAGAAACTTGTTAAAAAGAAGAGATTCAATGGAGGAGGATCGAGGTTGGGGAAGGGAGGGTCATGATCGTGGTATATTGTCTTCATTTATGGAAACTGTCAATAAAGGTACTTAAATTTTTTATGCGGTTATTTAAGAGAAAGAGAAAGAGGGAGAGAGAGAAATAATGGGCACACCAGGGCCTCAGGCATGGCAAAAGAACTCCAGGCACATGTGCCACCTTGTGCATTTGGCTTATGTGGGTCCTGGGGATTCGAACCTGGGTCCTTAGGCTTCACAGGCAAATGTCTTAATTGCTAAGCCATTGCTTCAGCCTCAATGAAAAGTTTTTAAAAGGGCTGGAGATTTCTCCGTGGTCAAAGATGCTTGCTTGTAATGCCTGATGATTTGGAGGTCCTGGCTTGCTCCTGTTCATTCATTTGTTCTCTCTCCCCCCAAATAAACACATGAATTATTTTTTTAAGTTTACAACAAAAAATACTAAGTACCCTTCCTATATACCAATATCCAATATGGGCTGTGGAGATGGCTCAGAGGTGAAAGGTGTTTGCTTGCAAAGCCTGCTGGTACTAGTTTGATTCCCCAGTACCCATGTAAAGGCAATAGCAAACATGCTGAGGATGAAACCAGGGAAACAATCCCATTCACAATTGCCACAAATAGATAGATGAGGTAGACAGAAAGATGAATGATTGGACACAGACACACACAACTTGAGAATAAACCTAACCATGGCTCCTGGCGTGCCTTTAATCCCAGCACTTGGGAGGCAGAGGTAAGAGGATCGCTGTTGAATTTGAGGCCACCCTGAGACTACAGAGCGAATTCCAGATCAACCTGACCTAGAGTGAAACCCTGCCTCAAAAAACAACAACAACAAAAACCCTAAACATGGAAGTGAAAATTTTAAAACACTTGAGAAAGAAACTGAAGAAGGCATTAGAGTACTTAAGGATCAGAGGTAGGCAGGCATAGCCAGTAGTTCAGGCACCCTGGACATTGCTTGACCTGAGCTGCAAGCACACCCTTCTCTTATACAAGGCACCTAACAACCTGGAACCCCACCTGCACTGAGCTACACTTACATGTACACCTGGGACCACATAACAGAACCATTTTCTCCTCCCCTTGGAGCCATTGTTTGCGATAAGCACCCATTCAAATACATTCTAAGATAGCTTAGGAATCAGAACAGTAGGGGCCACCCAGCCTGAAGGGCTTTAGGGTACATGCATATTGTTGTGTCCTTTAAATGACCTTTCAGGAAGAAAGCCCTATTTCTTATTGTATGCCTTTGTATGGATAGGTATGAATATGATAAATATAAATGCATCATGTGAAGTCCCATGCACTGTAGAGAAAGGGAAAACTGTCTGTAACTGAAACTAGAGCACCAAACTATGTCCCAGGCAAATGACGCATCCCCACCTAAGACTACTGCGGAGCAATGGCCCCGACCATGTCCCTGGGCCTGTGAGCACTCTCCACTCCAGTGCCTGTTGCCCTTGGGCAGTGTGCTGACCCTTCATCATCACTTTGCTCCTCATGAAGTTTCTTGCTGCTAAACTATCTGTGTGCTCCTTTCTTCAGTTCATTGAGTAAGAGGCCAAGAACCTGGAAAGTTCCAGAGAACACCAGTAACAGGCCTCTCCTCCCATGCCCATGCATTGGAAGCACCAATGTTATGAAACCGGCTCTGACCGAAAGCAATCTACAAACCGGGTGTGGTGGTGCACACCTTTAATCCCAGCACTCGGGAGGCAGAGGTAGGAGGATCGCTGTGAGTTTGAGGCCACCTGAGACTACCAAGAGAATTCCAGGTCAGCCAGCTGCCCATGAGCCATTTCACAAAAAACAAAAAAAAAAAAAAAAGATCAGAGCCATTGCAAACTCAATGACCACCATTTTTCACACACAAAAAATTTTAAAATTAATTTGAGGTAGGGTCTCACCTCTGGTTCAGGCTGACCTGGAAAAAATAATGTAGTTTAAAATATCCAATAAAAATGGGATGATAGGACTGGAAAGATGGTTTGCTGGGATTAAAGCACTTGCGCTGCAAAGCCCAGGACCCACGTTTGCATTTCTTAGGACACCACCAATTCCAGGATGGAGCATGTGCCTGAATTTGTTAATTGGCTGGGGAATAAAGCAGACTTTGAAGAACAGGACACTGCCTCAACATTCAGGCCCCTTCAAACAAGTGAATAAATTCTTTTTAATGGGATGAGGTTGCTGGCTCAAACTCCAAAGTTATGTCTCAAAAAATTTGACCAGGTGAGCAGCTTGTGGGGAAAAAAAGATTTCATTTTCTCTGTGTCACATCCCTCTGCTCATGATGAGTTCAAAATGATGGCATGAGCAAGGGTGGACATCACCTCAGGACACAGGCATAACATGCACCATAGCAACACCAACTGTAGCCAAACACAAGTAAAGCTCTGCCTCCCTCAATAAGCCAAACCTCACAGTTTAATTTCCAGTTCTTATCTGGGGAGACAGGCATTCACCTCTGAAGTTTATAGTCCATCACCTGAATCATGCCACCACAGATGATATGTTCTCTTAGGAAAAAAGGTTTCAATTTCAAGAGACAATGAAAAAATCAACTCCAAAAGGCCAAAACCACGTCAGGTGTCTAGCAGCAAGCACGGTCCTTTGTACCATTTCACTGTTGCAGTCAGGTTCGATGAACTGGATAGAAAGCAGGTTCAAGAGCAGATTGTGGGGAAGCATGGTTTCATTGGCTTACAGGATCAAGCAGGAAAGTTCCATGGTGGCAGGAAAATGATGGCAGCAGCAGAGGTGGATATCACCCCTGGCCAACATAACAGGACATAGCAACATTTGAGTGAGCAAACATTGTCAAGTCTACCCCCAGCCAATGGCTGAGGCTTTAATTTCATCAATTGCCATTTATCAGGGGAGACTAGAATTCAGAACACTTAAGTTTATGGGGGACAGCAAGAAGAGTGCACCAGAGAAATATGTTCAATTTAACAGGAAAAAAGTGCGATTTCAAGGAGACAATGAAATAATACTTTTTCCTGAAATGTAATGGGAAACAGGCAAGGCTGAAAACAGAACCCCAAATCCCAGTTGCAGCACATTCTTTGATTTTTGGAGTACAAGTCACACTGAGAAGAGAGTGATGAACTTGGATGCATTTGCTGGTTCAAGTGAAGCTTCACTGTCCAGCACTGACTTCATGACAGACAGTACCAAGCAGCCCTTATCCAGGTGACAGGCAGTTCCTGTAGCAGCCAGCCTGGGGTGAGCTTCCAGAGACACAGGACCCATGTGGACAGTTTGGTGGAGCAACCCTGGCTGATGGTACCCACAGCTGGAAGTCCCCAAGTGGCAGATGATGCCTGCCCTCCCCTTGTAAAGGTATTTATAATTTTAGGGTGGTGGGCTGACCAAGGACTGGCTCAGGTGAACCAGGGACACAGCTGGTTGGGAGCAAGAAGTTGTTTCAGGGGCTAAAAAACAAAACAAAACAAAACAAAACAAAACTTGAACAAAAACAAAACAAAAGATCTTATCAAGACCTCCCTCCCAAGAAGGGGTCCTGGTTGCTTGTGGAGAAACAGGCCTAGGGAACTAGGAAAGAGATTGAAGTCAAATCATGCTGGATTTCTGTGCTTTCTGTTTTGTTTTTTTCACCTCCAAACCACATAAAGCTCAGCAGCCGCTGCCATGGATCATCCAGAGAAGAGCACCCCATCCAGTGAAAACTGTAGGATTTCCATTCCCAGGTGATCTTGTGGAAAGGCTTTGAAACCAATTCTGAATGCTCTTTATCATGACAAAGTCCTGCATAATAATATGTGTCTCTCCTGAAGTGATTCCTCTATTTGTCAACCTTTTCACTGAATCTTATGGTTAAAGTTGCCTCATTAATATTTATATCTCTCCTAAGGTTATTATATCTAAAACCCTGTCTCAAAAAAATTCTAAACAAAGGTACATTGCGATTTAAGATGTAATTCCTCAGCAATTAATCTTAACACTTTAGATTTAACTTACATCATTACTAAGCAAGTTTACCAAAATTATCGTTGATTAAGGTTTGAGAAGTTATAGATTGTGTCAAGAAATTTTATGCATGTTTTGCATATATTTCAATGTATGATTTAGAGTAAATTGAAGATATTTCTTTTTGGCTCAACAGTTAAAAAGGTGCTTATTTGCAAAGCCAGATGCACATAATGGAGCCTGCATTTGAAGATTACAGTGGCAAATGGCCCTGGCATGCCCATTCCCTCTCCTTCCATGAGATGTGTCTCCTTTTTCCATTAGATCACGGCAGTCTAATCCATTTCCCCTATTCATTGGATATATTACATATAACTGAATTAATTTCAGAAAATGAATTATAATTTGGATGGACATCTTATTTAACTTTTAAAATTGCTAAATCTCCTCATTAAATATATATATATTATGAATTGTAAAAGTTTTCATGTCTTCATATTTAAGCCAAAAATGTTGCTACATAATATAGATTTCTTGTTTATTTAAATTCTGTTAGCAGATCTTTTGTTCATAGTTTACTCTCTGTAGCCTCATGTGCCTTAAATATGTGAACTCTACTTTTTGTTCATATCAAACTTTTCCAGATATCAGAATATTGTAATTTGGTTTATACAAAGTACATGATGTTTTGGCTATCAATAAGCATACATCACCATGCCTGACTAAAACTCTGTCATTTTGTGATGGTTCTTATCTTGTTCATGCTAATTTTGCTGGGTGACTATCACTGAGGTTATAATCTCAGTCTTGTAAAAAGTAACTTATTGTAGTCTTGTTCTTAGGAAACCTGAGAAAGCTCCTCATGTCTAAGAGAAATCCACTGTATACAAACAATGTTAATATACTTTGTCTAAGCCTCATATAACATTTATAACTATTTTAGTTAAGCCTTAAAATTGTTGAATGGTAAAAGGTACTTATTTTAAACATGACTATGTTTGTCATTGTCTCTAATGTATGTTAAAATCAGGCTTGCTTAACTCAACATTAACCTAGTTGTATTTTAATCTTAAGCCATGCATAATCAGTCTGAGACAATGTTTCCCTTAATTGTGTCACTTCTAGTATCTTAAGTTCATTGCTTATGAAAATATTGATACTTAAGACAAGTTTTGCTGCCTTAGAAAAATAATCTTAAATTGCTGTTCTGCTTCCAGTTTGGGACATTGTTATACAGACTAACCAAAGTTATTTTCAAACACAGATGCCAAGTTTTTATACTGTCTTGTCTTTTCCCTGGCATACAATTTCTAGATTAAGTTAAAGTTATTGATAAAATAATTGATAAAATATTGTTTTCATGGCTACTAAAGTGTTCTGCCTATACTTATAACTGACAGATACTTAAAAGATAAAATGTGTGTCCTTTCCCACCAAACTGCCCTGGGGGCACTACACTTAACGTTCATGTTCACATATTAACGCTACTCTCACTTCTGGTTAGAGAAGCTTCTCTTTTCAGATGGCGATGACCACTGGGATCACCCAAAAGGCAACACAGTGCTTAGAAGTAGGGATAGAGGAGTGCCCAGCACTGAAACACCTCTGTCACACCCTCCAAGGCTCAGGGACCATTGTGGAAGAGGGGGCGGATAAAATGGAAGAGCCAAAGGAAGGGTATTACTTCTTACAATGCAACTGCCCAGACAGAAATTGGCCTCAATATCCATGACCTTGCAGTGCCTAGCAATACCTTCACAAGGCCCTCAAAATAGAAGAAAAAGATGATGACATCAAATTAAAAGAGAGACTAATGGAGAGAGGGAGGGGATGTGACGGAGATTGGTGTTCTAAAGTGGAATGGGGGAGGGGAGGGAAATGTCATATGTTTTTGTATGTAAGTATAGAAGGTGTCAAAAAAAAAATTAATAATTAAAAAATGTGTATTCTTTCTATGTCCCAGATATAGCTTACCTGTCACCTGAAAATTAAACTTAAATAAGATTCAAAATGATTTTAAACTATTGTGTCATTCTCTAGGGGTTCTTTCTTGCTTTTCTCCTACACTGTCCTGACAGCTCATACTGTCACCTAACAACTACACTTAAATGTTAATCAAAATGGTTTTAAACTATTGTATCAGTGTCTAACCAGATCTGCTTTGCTAACCTTTTAACTAATCTGTTTTACTACTCAGATATGTACAGTCTCTCTGAGTGATTAATAACCATATGTAGAAGCCAAAATCAATTGGAAACATTGGAGTTCCTGCTCCCAGGTCAGAAGGCCACAGGAGATAGATGATGGGACAATGCTAATTTCTAGCTTCTGGTAAGTTGCCTATCTTCTCGATCAGAGAGGATATGGAAATCCAGAGATCAACTCCAAGTCAGTGTATCTGCAACAGGAGAGTCACATCTGAGGAAAATCAGTCCTCCAAGCATCCCAAAAGAGGGAGGGCCACTTGGTCAGCACAGCCTTGGCTTATCCTAACAGATGACTGCTGAGAGTCACAGAAGTCCTCACAGGTCCCTAAAAGTCTCTCCCACAGTGCCATTATTGACCTCCAAAATATACAGTTAATTCAGGCAGCCTACATGGTCTTAGTCATCCAATAAGAAAAATATAACTACAATAGACTAATAGGCCCCCCATCCTATACTGACTTACAATTCTAAACTCTAACATTAACTTATGCCTTCTGCCTCTGCCTGTCCCTCATTAACTTCACCTACCCTGACCCCAGCTCCTCCCACTTGCCTTAGCCAAAATCAGAGCTATCCTTGGCCCCCTCCTTCCTTAGTCCTTACCCTAACTCATCCAGGGGTAAGTACACTGCCACCCCAACGGGCACTTTCAAATTTAAACTCTCCCATGTTCCTACTCTTCCTCTGATACCCAAATGCTCCTCTCAAATACACTGATGCCCCTCAGCCTGCTCTCTCTTGCCCTAAGTCCTCTATCCCTCACCTCTGAGTGCTCATCCTCTCCTTACCCCTTTGTGTTTTGATGTCCTAACAAGCTACTTAATTCTTCCTTGTGTCCTGTCTCACAGGGTGTGCAAAGCCCATCTCCCTCACCTTCTCTATAGCAGATGTTGCCAGCGACTGTCTGGAAGCCAGCTCAATATAGGGATGGTATGAAAGAACTATCTGCTTTGTTCAAGACCAAATCATAACCGCCTGCTACACTGGCACTGACGAGGGTACTCACTGTCGATCTCACCACACAGCCACCTCTAACCACCATGCCTCCTTATCACCTGCCCTGAAGGGAGACCCATTGATTGCATTACCCAGCCTCTCTCATAAGAACTCATCTCCCCTAAGGTCAGCATGAAAAAATTAATATTCTTCTCTTATGTTAACAAAAAGCTGGAATGTTAGGTCTGACAGGTCCCATTACAGAGTCACCAAGGACAGCAGCATGGCCACAGAGACAATAAGGAAGTGTATTATCCACATTCCTCAAAGAAACCACCCAGGCTTTTTGCCTGCAATGCCCCCAGATCATGGTTTCCTGCCCCCTTTATTTTGTAAATCACCTGGTCACTGTTCTGGTGTCACACCTTGGGTATCTATCTCAGATGTCTTCTCAGCTCTTCCTTCCCCAACTGAAAGCCCTGTAAAGCCCACTACCTGAGGAACTCAGGTGGCCTCTTGTAAGCCAGCCCTGGCAGCTCATGATTTTCCCAAATAAAAGCTTTCATCTTTGCCTCAGGAAAAAAAAAGAAATGTCAATATATGCATATGGGTTTAAGCTGCTGGAAGGAAGGAAGGAAGGAAGGAAGGAAGGAAGGAAGGAAGGAAGGAAGGAAAAAGAAAGAAAGAAAGAAAGAAAGAAAGAAAGAAAGAAAGAAAGACTGAGAACTGCTGGAGCAAACTTCCTGTAGAAGGAAATTTAAAGGCTAATTATGCCTTCTCTGTTGGTGGTAAGTTTCCAAGGCCAGCCTTTGGGCTCCTTCGCCTGATGCAGCAATACACTGGTGAGCCAGTATCTTAGGCTGGGGCCTTGTTGCAGGCAGACTGCACAAAATGCTCAGCTCCACAATCACCCTGGACTCCATAATTCACCTCCTCTCCTCTCTCCTTCCTGATCTCTTCCTCCACAAGACTAGCTAGGGAGGGCTGGCAGACATAGCTGAGTGGTTAAAGGCACTTACTTGCAAAGCCTGACAACCCAGGTTTGATTTCCCAGTACTCAGGTAAAGTCAGATGCAGAGTGGAGCATGCATCTGGAGTTCATTTGCAGAGGCAGGAGGCCCTAGCTTGCACGTTCTCTCTCTCCAAATAAATAAAAAGCAACAAACCAGTTGTGGTGCATGCCTTCATCCCAGCACGTGGGAGGCAGAGGTTGGAGGATTGACGTGAGTTCAAGATCAGCCTGAAACTACATAGTGAATTCCAGGTCAGCTTGGGCTACACTGAGGTCCACAAAATGGAATAAAAGGAAAAATGGAAAAAAAGGAAAGGAAAGGAAAGGAAAGGAAAGGAAAGGGAAGGGAAGGGAAGGGAAGGAGAGGAAAATGGGAAGGAAGGAATGGGAAGGGAAAAGGGAAGGAAGGAAGGGGAAGGAAGGAAAGGAAGGAAAGGAAGGAAGGAAAAAGAAAGAAAGAGAGAGAGAGAAGAAAGAAAGAAAGAAAGAAAGAAAGAAAGAAAGAAAGAAAGAAACAAAGCTGTGTACCCATTCTACAGATGCCATACTAGAGGAACTTCTGTCTCCCTCCCCTGGGGCAGAACCAACAGAGGAAGAGGAAGGACTTGGATTGGAGTGACAGAAGGGTAACTCTGGAGGCACAAAAGAGCTGACCAACATTTTGAGAGACCTAAAGTCACATCCTAAGCACTCACTTCACTGAACCCTTAGTCTTCACAAGGCTCCTGTGCCTAGTGCTGAACTGCAGGATACTGTCCTCAAGGAACCTGCAGTCTGGAGAGGAGACAGGTAAGTTCTAGACACTTGCAGCATAGTGGACAGGTATGGAAAGGTAAGCAGAGAAATTTGTGCCAGGCATGGTGGAGCATGCCTTTAATCCCAGCACTCTCAAGGCAGAGGTAGGAGGATCGTCGTGAGTTTGAAGCTACCCTGAGACTACATAGTGAATTCCAGGTCAGCCTGGGATAGATTGAGATCCTGCCTGGAAAAATCAAAAAAGAGAGAGAGAGAATTTCCACCCAGGCTGGGGAAATGAGCCAGCAAAGGCCCCAGAATAGATGACACTTTAACTGTCTTTAAAATCAAATGGGGGGGGGAGTGCTGGAGAGATGGCTTAGTGGTCAAGGCACTTGCCTGCAAAGCTAAAGGACCCAGGTTCAATTCCCCAGGACCCACATAGGCCAGAAGCACAAGGGGGCACATGCATCTAGAGTTCATTTGCAGTGGCTGCAGGCCCTGGTCCATTCTCTCTCTCTCTCTCAAATAAATAAAAATAAAATAAAATGGGTGTTTTCTGGCAGAGAATGAGGGAGGAGGAGGACTCAGAGAGGGCAAGCTCCTGCCATTAGTTCACTGCCTGGGAGGGGGTGCAAAGAGTAAAACATATATTCTGACTGACACTCTCAACAAAAGGCTAAGGAGGTATGGAGGATGGTTTAGCAGATAAGGTGCTGTCTGCAAAGCCAAAGGACCCAGGTTCAATTCCACAAGTCCCACAGAAGCCAGGGGCACAAGGTGGTGCATGAAGTCTGGAGTTTGTTTGCAGTGGCTGGAGGCCCTGGTGCACCCATTCTCATTCATTCTCTCTCTCTCTCTCTCTCTCTCTCTCTCTCTCTCAGATAGATAGATAGATAGATAGATAGATAGATAGATAGATAGATAGATAGATAGATAAATAAATAAATAAATAAATAAAAGCCTAAGGAGACAGGACAATTAAATATAAGTGGCATACTGGATATAGGATCCTCGAACAGAAAAAGGACATTGGGAAAATGTAAAGAAAATGCAATAAATTATAAACTTCATTAAATGAACTAAATTGGATTAACTAAACCAAAATGCATCATAACATATGTATTCTTTTTTTTCCCCCAGGGAGGGTCTCGCTGTAGCTCAGGCTGACCTGGAATTCACTATCTAGTCTCAGGTTGGCCTTGAACTGATCACAATTCTCCTACCTCTGCCTCCTGAGTGCTGGGATGAAAGGCATGTGCCACCATGCCCAGCAAGCCTTATGTATTCTTAGATGGCCTTGAATTTACTATATAGCTGAGGATAACCTTGAACTTCTGATCCTTCTGCTGTTGTCACCCAAGTACTGCAATTATAGGAGTACACCACCTGATCCAGTCTAAAACTATATAGTGAGTTGTGGGTCAGCCTGGGCTAGAATGAGACCCTACCTGGAATGAAATAATAATAATAAAATTAAATTAAATAAAAAAACCTTTTAGGCACAACCTCTGTTGGCACTGGAGGTATGGAGTGAGGGTGGACTGACTAAGACAGATGGAAAGGCTAGAAAAGGCCTAGATTGCCAGACAAGGGAGTTTATTCTGTATTAATTTGTTGTTGTTTTTTACTGACAACTTCCATAATCATAGACTATTAACCATGGTAATTGCCTCCCTCCAACTTTCCCCTTCACAACTCCACTCCCCTCTCCCTGTCAATTTTTTGTTTGTTTGCTTGCTGTTGTTGTCTAATGACTCCATGCAGACCTCAAACTCTCTAAGTAGCTAAGGATGCCCTCGATCTCCTGATCCTCCTGTCTTTACCTCCCAAGAGCTGACCTTACAGGTGTGACTTCTCCCTCAACCGCAGTAACAGTGATCAGAGAGCATTTGGAAAAAGCACCACTGGGGTTTAAGATGCTCCATTCAGGCAGTCTAAGGGGGAAAAATAGGAATCTGACAAGAAACAGGAGAAGGAGCCGGACATGAATGGTGGTGCACACCTTTCATCCCAGCACTCGAGGCAGAGGTAGGAAGGTGAGTTTGAGGTCATCCTGAGACTACATAGTGCCTTCCAGGTCAGACTGGGCTAGAGTGAGATCCTACCGCAAACAAACAAACAAAAAAAAAAAAAAAAAAAAAAAAAAAAAAAAAAAAAAAGAAAAAAAGGAAAGGAAAAAGAAAGTCTTGCTTCGGCAGCACATATACTAAAATTGAAACTATACAGACAAGATTAGCATTGCCCCTGCACAAGGATGACACACAAATTCGTGAAGTGTTCCCTATTTTTTAACTCCTGACCACCCCCACAATGCATGACCCACATTCCCCATTAATAAGGGTCCCTTTGGAAGAGGGAAGACAGGGAGGAGGACAATGGAGTCACCACTATGAATGTACAAATCAGAATAATATAAATAAAAAATATATTATAAAAAGAGAAGAAGAAAGAGAGGGAAGAAGGTTGGAGAGATAGTTTAGCAGTTAAAGTCCTTGCCTGCAAAACCCAAGGACTCATGTTTGACTCTCCAGATCCCACTGAAGTTGATACATGCTCAAGGTCACACATGCACACAAGGTGGTGCACACATCTGGTGTTTGATTACAGCGAGTCGAGGCCCAGACACAACAATTCTCCCACCCTCCCAGTCTCTCTCTCTCTCTCATTAAAAAAAAGGTCAGTCTGTCGGGCTTGCCTCTAAAGAAAGGCAGGAAGGGAGGGAGGGAAAAGAGACAAGAGCAAGACCTTGGGGGAAAGAAATGATGGGGCTGGAGAGATGTCTTAGCAGTTAAGGCACTTGCCTGGAAAGCCAAAAGACCCAGATTCGCTTCCCCAGGGCCCACATAAGCCAGATGCACAAGGTGGTGCACGTGTCTGGAGTTCACTTGCAGTGACTGAAGGCCCTGGCGTGCCCATTTTCTCTCTATCTGCTTCCCTTGCTCCCCCTCAAATAAATAAAATAAATTAATTCAAAAATCTTTTTCAGGGCTGGAGAAGATGTCTTACCAACTAAGACCTTTGCCTGCAAAGCCAAAGAGGAGCCAAGTTCAATTCCCCAGTACCCACATCAGCCAGATGCTCAAGGGGGCACACACATCTGGAGTCCACTTGCAGTGGCTGGAGGCCCTGGCATACCCATTCTCTCTCTCTTTCTCTTCCTCTGCCTCTCTCTCAATAAATAAATAAATAATATTTTTCAAAGAAAACATCATGGAACAAAATCGAGGAGATATGTTCAAGCAAAACTGGGGAGGCAGAACTGAGCATTCACATGGCCCAATGGATGAGGGCATGTGAGTGCTTCCATTTAGAGGTGAGGCAAATGTGGGGTATTCCCAAAGGGCGGGAGAAGAGCTCCTTGGACTTGACCTCCTATCCTCCTGGGCCTGGTTAGAGCCTCCTCACCATTAACACATAGTTGACAGACTTCACAGAGGAAAGCGAGAACTACAGCATCCAGAGAGGGTGAAGGTGTGCAGCTGTTACCTGGCAACTGGGATGTGGGGCAGTGGTGGTGAAGGGTTAAAAGCCTTCTCTGAAAACTAGAGGGAACTAAAGGGTTAGGCTGGGCATGGTGGTGCACGCCTTTAATCCCAGCACTTTGGAGGAAGAGGTAGGAGGATTACCGTGAGTTCGAGGCCACCCTGAGACTACATAGTTAATTCCAGGTCAGCCTGGGCCAGAGTGAGACCCTACCTTGAAACACCAAAAAACAAACAATAAAAAATACAAAAACTCAACAAGAGTTAATAACAATCCCTAAGACCAGCAGGCAATAAAGAAGCCTCAGAAACATGTGGCCTTGACAGGCCCGTCAGCTCTCCAGTAATAAACTTCCCTTAGCTCAGAAAACCTTGAGGGAACAGAAACCATCTTATGGAATATCCTCCCTAGACAATTGTGCTTAAAAAAAAAAAAAAAAAAAAAAAAAAAAAAAAAAAAAAAAAAAAACGGGGGGAGAGGGCTGGAGAGATGGCCTGACCGTTAAGGAGCCTAAGAACACTTGTTCAAATCTCTAGGTCCCACGTTGAGCCAGACAGAAAAGTGATGCAAGCATGCAATGTCGCACATGTGCACAAGGGGGCACATGCATCTAGAGTTCGTTCACAGCAGCTGAAAAGGCCTGGTGTACCCATTCTCTCTCTGACTCTTCCGCCCTCCCTCCCTCTCTCTCTCTCAAATAAAAAATAAATAAAAAGCTTATTCTGAGTAAAGACGCAAATAACTATAGTTCCTTATCATCTACTTCCCTTCGACCTGCAGCTGGTCTGGTCTGTTTTTCTTACAATCCTCCTTATAAGCTTGCACCCCGGCCTGGCTCAGTGCTTCAGCCTTCATCCCGCCAGAAGGCTGCTGCCCCTCACTGTACCTGTCAATAAACTGTCTGTCTGTAGAGATCAAGTCTGGGTGTTCTCTTTCTCTTTTCTCTTACTTTCTTTACATGTGGTGGCTGCACAAGGAAGAGGTTTTATTTTATTTCATTTTTAATTCGTATTTATTTACTTATTAGAGACAGAGAAAAGGAGAGAGAGGGAGCGAAAGAGGGATGGAGGAATGGGTGCGCCAGGGCCTCCAGCCACTGCAAACGAACTCCAGATGCATATGCAATCATGTGCATCTGGCTTACATGGGTCCTGGAGAGTTGAACCAGGATCCTTTGGCTTTGCAGGCAAATGCCTTAACTGGTAAGCTATATCTCCAGCCTGGAAGCGGTTTTATAAACCTTCAGTTGAATGGCCTCGGCTTCTCCCATCCCTTCCCTTAGCAACGCATCAGGTGAAAACCAAGAAAGCTAAAGCATTGCCAGCCTCTGGGCTGGGCTGCAGTGTCCATTTCTAAATAGATATGTTTATTTATTTGACAGATAAAATGGCAGAGATGGGGTAGGGGGTGGGGACAATGGGCACACCAGGGATTTCAGCCACTGCGAACGAACTCCAGACATATCTGCCACGTTGAGCATCTGGCTTATGTGGGTCCTGGGGAATTGAACCATGGTCTTTTGGCTTTGCAGGTAAGTGCCTTAACCACTAAGCCAGTGCTCCAGCCCTGCTAGCTCTATTTCCCATTGAGATGGAGATAAAGGAGTCACATCTAATTTCTCTGCTGGTCCCTCAAACTTGTTAAACCCATGGCCCACAATGCTAAAACCACTAATCAATGACAACAATAGAACAGTCATAAGCCAAACTTGACTGCCTCTCACTGTGCAACTGCTCAGTGGTGGAGCATGTTATAGACACCATGTTGGGACACTTTATATATATGTATATATTTTTAAATTTTTATTTTGTATTTATTTATTTTCAAGCAGTGACAGAGATAGAAAAAAGAAAATGTGCATGCTAGGGCTTCTAGCCGCTGTGAATGAACTCTAGATGCATGTGCCACTTTGTGCATCTAGCTTATGAGGGTCCTAGGGAATCGAATCTAAGTCCTTTTGCTTTACAGGCAAGTGCCTTAACTGCCCCCCTTATTTTTAATTTAATTTAATTTATTGATTTGCAAGCAGAAAGGGAGAGACAGAGAAGAGTCTTTTTTTTTAAAAAAACAATATGTATTTATTTGAGGGAGAAAGAGGCAAATAGAGAGGGAGAATGAGCACACCAGGGCCAACTCCAGACACATGCACCACCTTGTGCATCTGGCTTACATGGGTATTGGGGAACTGAATCTGAATCCTTAGGCTTTACAGGCAAGTGCCTTACCACTAAGCCTTATCTCCAGGCTGAGACAGGTGATTTTCATAAATATTTATTTATTTACTTACTTACTTACTTGAAATAAAGAGGCAGAGAGAGAGAATATGGGCATGCCAGGGCATCCAGCCACTGTAAATGAATTCCAGACGAATGTGCCCCCTGGTGCATTTGCCTTTAGTGGGTCCTGGAGAATCAACGCGGGATCCTTTTGCTTTGCAGGCAAACGCCTTAACTGCTAAGCCATCATTCCATTCCCAACAGTTATTTTTATTTTTATTATTTTAGAGAGAGAGACAGAGGCTTAGAGAGACACACAGAGAGAATTGGTGCACCAGGGCCTCAGCCACTGAAATTAAATGACAGATGCTTGAGCCACCTAGTGGGCATGTGCAACCTTGCGCTTGCCTCACCTTTGTGCGTCTGGCTTATGTGGGATCTGGAGGGGCGAACATGGGTTCTTAGGCATCACAGGCAAGTGCCTCAACTGATCAACCACCTCTCCAGCCCAATATCTCAAATTTTTAGCCTGACCCTGAGTCTCACTTTCATATGAGGTCCCTGGGATTATCACAGGGTGGTGGCAAGAAGGCCAGTTTGTTGGGCTAGCCTGAAAAAAAACTTTTCTCAGGCTAGAGAGATGACTTAGCAGTTAAGGCACTGCCTTCAAAGCCAAAGGACCCAGGTTTGATTCCCCAGGACCTACATAAGGCAGATGCACAAGGGGGCTCATGCATCTGGAATTTATTTGCAGTGGCTGGAGGCCATAGTGTGCCCATTGCCTCTCTCTCTCTCTCTCTGCCTCTTTCTCTGTCCAATAGGTAATTAAATATTTTTTAAAGGGGGGGGGGGCTGGAGAAATTGCTTAGTGGTTAAAGTTTTTGCCTGCAAAGCCAAAGGATCCCAGTTTGATTCTCTTGGACACATGTAAGCCAGATGCACAAGGGGGCACACGCATCTGGAGTTCTTTTGCAGTGGCTGGATGCCTTGGAACGCCCATATTCTCCCTCTCTCTCCAAATAAATAAGTAAACAAACCAACCAACCAACCACTAAGATCAGTGACCACAATAGAACAGTCATAAGCCAAACTTGACTGCCCTTTACTGTGCAACTGCTCGGGGTTGGAGCATGTTATAGACACCATGTTGGGACAGTTCTATATTTGTTATTTTAATTTAATTTATTTATTTGCAAGCAGAAAGTGAGAGATAAAGAAGAGTCTTTTTAAAAAAAATATGTATTTATTTGAGGAAGAAAGAGGCAAATAGAGAGGGAGAGTGAGCACACAAGGGCCAACTCCAGACACGTGCACCACCTTGTGCATCTGGCTTACATGGGTACTGGGGAACTGAATCTGAATATTTAGGTTTCACAGGTAAGTGCTTTAACACTAAGCCCTATCTCCAGGCTGACAGTGTTTTTAATTAATTTATTTATTTAAGAGAGAGAGAAAGCAGCAGAGACCGAGAGAGAGAGAGAGAGAGAGAGAGAGAATGAGAATGAATGGGCATGCCATGGCACCCAGCCACTGCAAATGAATTCCAGATGCATGCACCCCCTTATTCATCTGGCTTACGTGGGTGCTGGCACATCAAAACAGGATTCTTTTGCTTTGCAGGCAAACACCTTGACTGCTAAGCCATCACTCTATCCCCAACAGTTCTTTTTTGTTTTTGTTTTTCCGAGATAGGGTCTTGCTCTAGCCCAAGCAGACCTGGAATTCACTATGTAGTCTCAGGGTGGCCTTGAACTCATGGCCGTCCTCCTACCTCTGCCTCCCAAGTGCTGAGATTAAAGGCATGTGCTACCATGCCCGGCCAGTTATTTTTATTGTTATTATTTTAGAGAGAGGTAGAGACTTAGACACACAGAGAGAATTGGAGCACCAGGGCCTCAACCACTGTAATTGAATTAGTGAGACAAACGAACTCCACATACATGCACCACCTTGTGCATCTGGCTTACGTGGGTACCGAGAAATGGAACCTGGGTCCTTAGGCTTCACAGGTAAGCACCATAACTGCTAAGCTATCTCTCCAGCCCAGAAATAATATTTTTTTTTAAAAAAATGTATCCCTGCTGTGGAGACAGTTCTTGGAGTGCAAGTGTGAGCCAGATCCCCAGAACCCACATAAAGTCAGACCAGCAGCACGAGGGCCTGTAGTCCCATTCTCCCTGTACTGAGGTCTGCACTAAGATGAGAGGCAGAGAGAAGAATTCCTGGTAGCATAAGGTTTTTAGTTTTTTTTTTTTTTTTTTTTTTTTTTTTGGTGTTTCCAGGTAGGGTCTCACTCTAGCTCAGGCTGACCTGAAATTCACTATGTAGTCTCAGGGTGGCCTCGAACTCAAGGTGATCCTCCTTCCTCTGCTGCCCAAGTACTGGATTTAAAGGTGTGCACCACCATGCCCAGTTTCTCAAGAAGTTTTTTGTTTGTTTTTGTTTTTGTTTTTCAAAGTAGGGTCTTACCATAACCCAGGCTGACCTGGAATTCACTGTGTAGTCTCAGGCAGGCCTTGAACTCTCAGCGATCCTCCTACCTCTGCCTCCTGAGTGCTGGAATGAAAGGCATGCACCACCACACACAGTTACTCAAGGATTTTTGACCTAAAGAAAAGGCGGAAACCCTGCATGGTGGTGCACACCTTTAATCCCACCACCTGGGAGGCTGAGGAAGGAGGATCACTGTGAGTTCGAGGTCACCCTGAGACTACATAGTGAACTCCAGGTCAGCCTGAGCTAGAGTGAGACCCTATTTACAAAAAGGGGGGGAGGGCTGGAGGGATGGCTTAGCAGATAAGGCATTTGCCTGAAAAGCCAAATGATCTTTGTTCGTCTCTCCAGGATCTTCATAAGCCAGATGCACAAGGGGTCTTATGTGTATGGAGTTCGTTTGCAGTGGCTGGGGGCCCTGGAATACCAGTCTCTCTCTCTTCCTTTTTCTCTTCAAATAAGTAAATAAAAATATAAATTTTTTTTTTAGAAAAAAAGAAAAGTAAGCAATTAAGGTGGTAGTTGAAGGTGAAAGGGAATTGAGTTAGGGTTTTTTTCTGTCTTTCATTTTTTAACATGGGAAATGTAACAGCTTGTTTGCTGTACTACTGGAACAATCCCATAGGGATCAACAAACAGAATAACCGAAACAGAAACAAAGGCACAGGACACATAATGGAGAGAGAATTCCTGGGACCATATCGTTGAGCTGCAGAGAGGGGATGAAGTGACGTGCCGAGTCCTTGCCAGAAACACTCAGGCCATGCGTCCATGGCAACAGTGGGGAAAAAGAGAGGCTTGGGACCAGGTAAGGCTTAGGGTTAAATGTGCTAGGAGAAGTTCTCTGGGATACAATTTTGGGGGTGGGGAGAGATGTCCACACACTGTGGCACACTCATGGAGGTCAGATGTCAGCCGCAGGTTTTGGTCCTCATGTTCCACCTTGCTTGAGGCAGGGTCTCACGTTGTTCAGCCTGCAGATGTCAGGCTAGCTGACCATTATGCTACCAGGAGCCGGGCATGGTGACACACGCCTTTAATCCCAGCACTCAAGAGGCAGAGGTAGGAGGATCCCTGAGAGTTCAAGGCCAGCCCTTATCTCCCAGAGCTCTTATTTGTAGTGAGCCACAACACAGATTTCAGATCTCCTTGAACTCTCATCCCTTGGTAAGGACTCATTTTCAGTAAACAAAGCCTTCACTGTTGTTGAGAGTCATAATTGTAAGATCATCCATATGACCACACACCTAGGCATTCTCTTCACATTTTAGTTCTGACAGATGAAATTTTTAATTTAAGAAGAATCTTCCAGGGCTGGAGAGATGGCTTAGCACTTAAGGTGCATGCCTGTGAAGCCTAAGGGCCCTGGATAGGCTCTCCAAGTCCCATGTGTGCCAGATGCACAAGGTGGCACATGCATCTGGAGTTTGTTTGCAGTGGCAGAAGGCCCTGGCACCCTCATTCTCATTTTCTCTCTCCCTCTCTCTCTAATAAATAAATAAAAATAAATCTTGGGGCAACCTACAGAATGGGAGAAAATCTTTGCCAGCTATCCATCTGACAGAGGGTTAATATCTAGGATATACAAAGAACTCAAAAAATTAAATAATAGGAAATCAAACAACCCAATGGAAAAATGGGCTATGGAACTAAATAGAGAATTCTCAGAAGAAGAAATATAGATGGCATATAAACATCTAAAAAAAGTTCTAGCCGGGTGTGGGGGCACACGCCTTTAATCCCAGCACTTGGAAGGCAGAGGTAGGAGGATCGCCAAGAGTTCGAGGCCACCCTGAGACTACATAGTTAATTCCAGGTCAGCCTGGACCAGAGTGAGACCCTACCTTGCAAAACCAAAAAAAAAAAAAAAAAAAAAAAAAAAAAAATTCTATATCCCTAGTCATCATAGAAATGCAGATTAAAACTCCATTGAAATTCCATCTTACTCCTGTCAGATTGGCTACCATCATGAAAAAAACTGAATATAAATGCTGGCGAGGATGCAGAAAAAGAGGAACACTTCTACACTGTTGGTGGGAATGCGATCTGATCCAGCCTTTGTAGAAATCTATGTGGAGGTTCCTGAGACAGCTAAATATAGATCTACCATATGACCCAGCTATACCATCTTAGGCATATATCCTAAGGACTCATCTCACTACCTTAGAGATACTTGTTCATCCATGTTTATTGCCACTCTATTCACAAGAGCTAGGAAATGGAACCAGCCTAGATGTCCCTCAACTGATGAGTGGATAATGAAGATGTGGCACATTTACACAATGGAGTTCTACTCAGTGGTAAAGAAAAATGAAGTTATGAAATTTGCTGGAAAATGGATGGATCTGGAAAGGATTATACTTAGTGAGATAACCCAGGCCCAGAAAGCCAAACGTCACATGTTCTCTCTCCTATGTGGATCCTAGCTACAACTGTTTGGACTTCTATATGAGTAAAAATAAAACTCATCTAAAAGGAATAGAAAAGGAGGGAGGGTGGACTTAATAGGATGGGATTCTATATACGTAAATAGAAGAACAGGTTGATGGGGGTGAAAAGGCCTAACTGAGGTCAGGGGAAGAATTTGAGTAAAGGAAAGGTGGAGGGAGGCCTAATCATAATCTAAGACAATATAAATAAGTCATAGGGAAACCTACTTTTCTGGACAATAGAATACTCAGAAGCCATAAATTGTTACTAGAAAATTTTCAGTGCCGGGGAGAGGATACCTTCCAATGGGTTGTTGGCCAGGGAGGTGACAGATACTCCCAAAACATTATAGGCCATTGCCAAAGCCCTTGGCTTCCAACCAGGAATAGATGGTGAGACTCTATTGCTGAAGACTCCACATACCTGGTGGAACTGAGCTGAAAGCCTCCCCCAGGTGGACCAGCTGACAGAAAGTTGGAAAAAGCTACGTTGCATGCAGTTCAATGGGAGAGAGAAAACACCAGTGAAGGTACTCAACAGTTAACACTGCAAGCTTTAAATTTGGCCAGCCAGGCCATATGAGCCAACAGGTGCAATAGTGACATGTCTCTAATATGGGGGGGGGGGGAACAAACCACTCTCTAATTGGACTGGTAGGCCCATTCCATGGGAAGGAATACATCCCTGATACTGAAAACCTATGACAAGGCCTGGCGTGGTGGCACACACCTTTAATCCCAGCACTCGGGAGGCAGAGGTAGGAGTATTGCCATGAGTTCAAGGCCACCTTGAGACTACACAGTGAATTCCAGGTCAGCCTAACCTAGAGTGAGACCCTACCTCGAAAAACCAAAAAAAAACAAAAACAAAAACAAAAACAAACAAACAAAAAAAAACCCTATGACACAGATAGTCATGAGCCCTAGGGGTGTAATGTCTGCTGGTGTTATGCTAAATGTATACCTATGCTCACCAAAATGCCCAGCAAACTCTTCTCTTGATGTCCACACCCATATATTAATGCTACCCTCACTTGTGGTTAGGGAAGCTTCTCTTTTCAGATGGTGACAACCTTGGGATGACTCAGAAGGCACCATGGTGCTGAGAAGTGACAGAGGAGTGCTCAGCCCTGAAACATCTCAAACCCACCTTTCTAGGCTCAGGACCCATTGTACAAGAGGGGTTGGAAAGAATGTAAGAGCCAAAGGAAGAGTAGGACTCCTTACAATGTGCTCTCCAGACACAAAATGGCCTGCTTATCCATGACCTCACAGTTCACAAGACCATCATAATAGGAGGAAAAGATCATGACATCAAAATGAAAAGAGAGACTGACTGAGAGGGGCAGGGGATATGATGGAGAGTAAAGTTTCAAAGGGGAAAGTGGTGGAAGAGAGGGAAGTACCATGGAATACTGTCTACAATTAAAGAAGTTGTCAATACAAATAAATAAATTAAAAATAATAATAAAATTAAACTAAAAAATCTTGGGCTTGAGAGGTGGCTTAGCAGTTAAAACATTTGCCTGCAAAGCCAAAGAAAGGATCCCAGTTCGATTCTGCAGGACCCATATAAGGCAGATGCACAAGGGGGTGCATGCATCTAGAGTTCATTTGCAGAGGCTGGAGGCCCTGGCACACCCTCTCTCTCTCTCTCTCTCTCTCTCTCCCCTTTCTTTCAAATAGATAAATAAATATAATATATTTTTAAATATTAAACCTTTAAAAAAAAGAAGAGGAAGAAAAATCTTCCAGACAGATCTGGTGGTAAAAGCCTGTCATCTTCACAGAAGGATTGCAAGCTTCAGGCCTGCCTGGAGTACCGAGTGAATTTAATGCCAATTTAATGAGATGGTTTTAAATTAAAACAGCTGGGCATGGTGGCACATGCCTTTAATCACAGCACCCAGGAGGCAGAGGTAGGAGGATCACCATGAATAGGAGGATCACCATGAATTGGAGGCCACCCTGAGACTACATAGTGAATTCCAAGTCAGCCTGGGGTAGAGTAAGACCCTACCTCAAAACAAACAAACAAACAAAAAACCAAATAAGAGTAGGAAAGTCAGTCCATGTCCCAGTGGAGGCCACATGAGTCAAAGTGTCCCATGAAACTCTCCCCTGGCAGGTTGGCAAAGGGGTGGACCCCCACAGGAATGTCTAAAATGGGATGAGTTGGGGCTAGAGGGATGGCTTTCAGTTAAGACACTTGCCTGCAAAGCCAAAGGACCCATGTTTGATACCCTTGTACCCACATAAAGCCAGATGCCATCCTTTGCACTGGCTTGAGGCCCTAGCAAACACATACACACACACACACACTCTCTCTCTCTTTCGATCTGCCTGTCACTCACACAAATAAGTAAAATATATAAATAATAAAATGGGACAAGTGGTTTGTCATGCATATAATAGACCATGGTTCTCATGTCAATAAAAATTTGCGCTGGAAAGGGGAACTGTGAGGATGTGATGTGAGTGAATTCTTTTTATTTATTTATTTTTGGGTATAGGGTCCCACTCTAGTCCAGGGTGACCTGGAATTCACTATGTAGTCTCAGGATGGCCTCGAACTCCTATCAGTCTTCATACCAGTGCCTCCCAAGTGCTAGGATTAAAGGCGTGCACCACCATGCTTGGCTGTCTTTGGTCTATCTTCAAACTACAAACAGAGTAAATATAAAAGCACTAGCCAGGTCTGGAGAGATGACTTAGCAGTTAAGGTGTTTGCCTGCAAAGCCAAAGGATCTTGGTTCCATTCCCCAGGACCCAAGTAAGACAGATGCACAAGGTAGCGCATGCTTCTGGAGTTTGTTTCCAGTAGCTGGAGGTCCTGGCATGCCCATTCTCTTCCTCTCTCTCTGCCTTTTTCTCTCTCACTCTCTGAAATAAATAAAATAATTTAAAAAAACATAAAAGCACAAGCTCTCGTGAAATTTGCAGAAATCGTAGGGAGAACTTTGAAATTTCAAGACTTATGAAATGAAAAATGTTTTCCAAGCCCACTATTATTCATGTTTTCTGCGTTTGATTGCCAGATGTCAATTCTTCATTCAATATAATAAAGTACATTTTAAATAAATTTTCAAATACAATTCTTTCTCTCTCTTAAAAGTTTAATCATGAGGCTCAACAATCTTAACTCAATCATGGCAACTACAAACTAAAACTCAGGGCTAGAGAGATGGCTTAGCATTTACTATGGTTGCCTGTGAAGCCTAAGGACCCAGATTCAACTCCCCAGAACCCACATAAGCGAGACACACAAGGAGATGCATGCGCACAAGGTCACACATGTGGCACATGCATCTGGAGTTTGATTACAGTGGTTAGAGGCCCTGGCATGCCATTTCTCTTCATTCCTCCCTTCTTCTTTCCCTCCCTTTCATAAAATAAATACGCATTTCTCTGGGTGATGAAATCAGATACAAAAGAGCATGTTACCCATAATGTGTGCATTATGAACGTTTCTTTACATTCTCCTTACCTACTGTGTTTGCCTTAAATGACTAAGCCACAAACCTAAGACAGTAATCCCTGTCAAATACAAGCACAGTTCGCTGTAATGAAGACGCAAAATGCTAACCTGGAAAACAAGAGCCAGATGCTTTGCTACTAACTAGCCACAATATGAGATCAATCACTTCACCTCCTTAGACTCTCTAGTCCCAATATGTAAGTGGACAAGAAGGATTAAATTACCTTCCTATTAATCCCTTTTCCAAAAGTCTATGCTTCAGTAATCCACTTTTATACAAGAAGTTTGAAAGTGCATTTTCTCTTTTTTTCTGTGACAAAAGTAGACTCTGCAGTGACCTACTTCGCTCACTAGATGGTGGTATTTGCACAGCTACTTCAGGTTTCTTAAGGCATGACTCGGTTCTCCAAGCCTCTGTAGTTATACTCATTACCCTACCCTCGGGCAACAAAGGAGCATACCTCATCACCTGCGCACTTAAGGTGATCACATGATGCCGTTTCAAGGAGCTACCCTAGTACAGGTCCGCTGAGAAAAAAAAGTAGTTTTCCTTTTCTTATTTCAGTATCAGACACTCAAAAATGAAACTGGATGTTTTGGTCACTTGTGAAATTGTCTTTTGAAAGCCATTTCTGTAGGTAACTGTAAAGTGTCAAAATTTCCTTCTAGTGGCAATGGACGAACAGAGACCACAAAACCATGGATCTTGGACATCTATGGTCAGTGGACGACTAGATGGCTGTTACTGTCTGTTCAGTTCCCACATCAGTCCTGCTAGTGATTATGAACTCTGCAGTCATCACCCTGATGCTTGTTATGATGCTGATCTCCAAAGCTGAAACTTAGACTATAAACATGTCAGCGTGAAAAAAACTCACTCACAGCCACAGTGGAGCAGGGCACAAAGAACCTTGGGGAATGTGAGCTGACTGTTTTGAAGCAAGTCCTCATAGTAACTTTCTTTTAGTGAGTTTTCCATGTGCTTTTGGCCTTCAGCCTTGAAAGATCATAACTCCAATGAAACAGCACATAACCAATGATCGGCCTCCCAGAGCACTTCCCATTAACTATGCTTGCAAGATGGACACAGACCCACAGTGCCAATGAGTAACTGCAAAGGAAAGTACAGCTGCCAGACCACCATGTGCACCTCCACACGCACCTGACCCATGAGGAACAACACACTTGTCTTATAGGCATGTGGCAAAGGAAGTCAGGCTGTAATAAGGAGGTCTGGAAAAGGAAAGCTATTCCATGATGTGAATATTACATGGTAAAAAGCAGAGTCTGGTGGAGAGAACTGGGGGTATAGCTCAACGTAGAGCACTTAGCAAGCACACGAGAGGCTCTGGGTTCTGTCCCAGTACCTCAAGAACAGAGAAGTGCCCAATACACCAATGTCCAAAACAGCGGATACAGACTGCAAGTAAAAATTAAGTCCAAGGTACCCATTCTTCCTCTTCTGACTAGAACACAGGTGTAAAGACATTCAATTATACGAATATGGCCATGGAGAAGAAATTCAGTGTTCAAATATCTGTCTGACATGAGCCCAACTGCTATGTTGCTCAAGGCCATTGATCACTGAAATCGGTGGCAAAAGAAGTCCCTGCCTTCTTTTCCCTTTGGTCTCTTGCTACTGTTGATCTTAAACTCTGGCTTCTATTCAGCTATACTAAGATGTTGAATCCTGGAGTAGATCACTGTTATTCTTGCCTTTGAACAAAATATTTTCTGTGTCAAAACCTCCCCCTAACACTTCCCTCATCAGCATGTTCACCAGGATAATGACTCCCTGTGCTTTGGACCTCTGTTTTAAATGTGCTTCTCAGATTGTTTTCTCGATCCCTGGAAGGAGTTAAACCTCTTCATTGTCGCAGGGAGTGACGGCTGTCACCTGGAACAGTCCATCCTGATACTGCACACTCTGACTCCCATGAAACTGGAATGTCTTTCTACAATCTGGCAGGTGCTGGACACACAGGAAACGGGTATTCAAGTAATAAATAAAAATCAGTGTCATGGAGCATTTCATCAGTACTGACTTTTGCTCAGCCCAGAAACTGAACCAAAGTTGGGAGATGAAGGCTCGCGAAGGTCCACTGAAGTCTCAATTTGAGTGGCTTATGTGTCAGGGTGGAGGGTAGAGCGGGAGGGGGGGGGACAATGACTGGAATAATGGGAGGAGGGTAGTCAAAAGTTTGGGTAAAAGATGCCAGTTGTGGAGAAGGAAATGGACTCAGAACTGGTCCAGACTGGGTGAAAGAACAGATGTAAAGCTTAAGTAGGGATCAGCTAAGGTGGACCCCAAGCTTTTAAAAAGAAAGCAAGTGAATACAAGGTGGTACATCTGATTGAGGGGAAAGAAAACTAAATCGTGTGAGGAGATAACAGTGATTTAATATGAAATATATTATGTTTGATGTCCTTGTGAAAGGAGGAAGAAAAATAAAACACATGCAAATATAAAAAATTAAAAGACTTGAACACAAAGAACTCAACTTATGAAAAAAGGTCCATTTACTGGTCATATCCCACGAATGAGAGAAGTTGAGGTATAAAAACAAAAATAACTTGTTGGAGATCACACAGCTCTGGCAAAGCAGATTCTCAAGCATGGGCAGTGCCGTCACACAGCCTATCATTTATCATTTGACTGCAGCACTTCTTTGGGACCCCAGACAGGCTTAGGTAGTATGATACTTGGTTAAGTTATACGGGTCATGCTGCTGTCTGAATGTCTCAAATGTTGGGACTGTACTGGAGGGCTGTGGAGCCTTCAGGAGAAAGGACAAGAGGTCAGTCATTAGAGGACAAGCTTGAGGTCTTACAGCTAAGCTTCACTTCCTCTCCCCTCTCTGCTTGCTGACGGGATGTGATGTGATGTGAGGTGAGCAGGCACTTCACAATTCTGCCAAGGTGTTTCTGCACTATGCCAGACTACCCTCTTGGAAATATACATCAGAATGAACCCATCTTCCCAGACCACAGAATGAAGAAATTCTTTCTAAGTGACACATCTGATAGGGTATTAATGTCTAGGATATGTAATGATCTCCAAAATCTACACATCAAGAAGACAAATTACCCAATTAAAAATGGGCTATGAAAAGAAATAAAAGGGACTTATATTTTAAAACATAGTGGCTGCTGGGGAAGGGGGAGACATTTTATTCAATGTTGCAGACACTGGAAGGTTGCATGAATTCTAGAAAATAACCACCACCATGCTTGTGTAAGCAACCCTCATTAAACTGTGTAACTCAAACATTCACACACATGGTCACACACAGTCACAAAGACATCCACGTAGAAGAGGGACTACTAGGTGGGAAGGAGGAAGAGTTCAGTGGGACAAAGAAAGAAGGTAATGGGAGGTGATTATGGTCAAAATACGTTATACACATATACAACAGTTGCCAATAAATAAAATTAAGCTAAAAAAAAAAATCACACAAAGTGTCTAGGATATTCATGATTTTTAAGGTGGCTAACGTTACTCCACAAGGCCTGCATGATAGGAGGGAACAACATGAAGACATCAACATTGAAGAAAAACTAGTTAGAAAGAAGAGATTCAATGGAGGAGGATCGTGGTGGGGGGAAGGGAGGGTGGTGGGAGAGGGTTATGATCATGGTATATTGTCTTCATTTATGGAAATTGTCAATAAAGGTACTTACATTTTTTATGCCGTTATTTAAGAGAAAGAGAAAGAGGGAGAAAGAGAAAGAATGGGCACACCAGGGCCTCAGCCACTGCAAATAAACTGCAGACACATGTGCCCCCTTGTGCATTTGGCTTACGTGAGTCCTGGGGAATCGAACCTGGGTCCTTGGGCTTCACAGGCAAGCATCTTAATTGCTAAGCCATTGCTGCAGCCTCAATGAAAAGTTTTTAAAAGGGCTGGAGATTTCTCAGTGGTCAAAGATGCTTGCTTGTAATGCCTGGTGACTTGGAGATCCTGGCTTGCTCCTGTTCATTCATTTGTTCTCCCCCCCCCCAAATAAACACATGAATTATTTTTTAAGTTTACAACAAAAAATACTAAGTACCCTTCCTATATACCAATATCCAATATGGGCTGTGGAGATGGCTCAGAGGTGAAAGGTGTATGCTTGTGAAGCCTGCTAGCACTAGTTGGATTCCCCAGTACCCATGTAAAGGCAATAGCAAACATGCTGAGGATGAAACCAGGCAAACAATGCCATTCATAATTGCCACAAATAAATAGATGAGGTAGACAGAGAGATGAATCCCAGCACTCAGGAGGCAGAGGTAGGAGGATCGCTGTGAGTTTGAGGCCACCCTGAGACTACCAAGGGAATTCCTGGTTAGCCTGAGCTAGAGACCCTACCTCAAAAAACAGCAATCTACACAGTCGATACAATCCCCACCAAGACCCGACCACCATTTGTCACATACACACAAAAAAAAAAGCTCTTAAAATTAATTTGGAAGCACGAACGAACGACCTCAGATAGTTCAAGCAATCCTGAGATAAAAATAAAGGAAATAAAATAGCCAATAAAAATGGGATTATAGGGCTGGAGAGATGGCTTGGCAGTTAAGGCACTTGCCTGCAATGCTTAAGGACCCACGTTTGATTCCCTAGGACCCACATAAGCCAGATTCACAAGGTGGAACATGTGCCTGAGATTCCTTTGCAGTGGCTGAAGGCCCTGGTGTGCCTGTTCTGTCTATCTGCCTCTTCCTCTCTCTCTCCCTATCAAACAAATGAATAAAATATTTTTTAATGGGATGATGTTGCAGTCAGGTTCGCACTGCCAGTAGAAATCACCTGACCAACATCAGCTTGTGGGGAAAAAAAGAGGTTTACTTTGGCTTACAGGCTTGAGGGGAAGCTCTATGATGGCAGGGAAAATGACGGCATGAGCAGTGGGTGGACATCACCCCCGGCTGACATACGATGGACCATAGCAACAGGAGAGTGTGTCAAACATGGCAAGGGGAAGCTGGCTCTAATTCCCATAAGCCCGCCCCCAACAATAGTCTACCTCCAGGAGGCTTTACTTTTCAATCGCTATCAGCTGGGAGACTAGCATTCAGAATACTTAAGTTTATGGGGGACACCTGAATCAAACCACCACATCCCACCCCTGGCCCCCATAAACTGATAACCATACATGATGTAAGATGCAATGCATTCATGCAACTTTCAAAGTCCCCATAGTTTTTATCAATCCTAATAATGTTCATACATCCCCATAATCCAAGGTCTTTTAACTGACCCATAATACCAAAAAAAGTCCTCCCTAATCCCATAATGACACAGAATAAACATTCCCACTGCAAAGGATGGCATTGGGCAAAGCAAAGAAATATTCAACGAATACAAGATTTAAAACAACTCTGTAGCTCCAAGTCCAACAACTCTAGTCAATGACAAATCTCCAAGAGTGAGAATTGTAACCAGCAACAAGTCTCTGAGTTGCAATTCCACCCCTCCAGCTAGGCTACTCACGGTCCTGGAAAACTTCATCTGGGGCAGCAGTCCTCCTTGGCAGCTGTCTCATGGTCCCGGTATCTCCACTGGGTCTCCACTACAACCCAAGGTCCATCCTCATGGCCCCATGGGATCTCCATGCAGGCATCCAGCAAACCTGCTTCACACTGCCCATGGCCATTTCTAAGTTACAAGATCTCATTGTAAACTCAATGACTCTCTCTTTCCTGCATTTCTTATACACCATAATACCAGGTAGAGTGACAATTTGTTAATTCAGGGGGTAATAAAGCAGACTTTGAAGAACAGGACACTCCCTCAGCATTCAGGCCCCTTCAAAAGAGTCTACATTCTTCCTGCCCCAGTGCAGGTCAGCTGGCTCAATCTCAAAAGTTATAATGTCTCAAAAAATTTGCAGGTGAACGGGCAGTGGTTTAGGCCCAAAGATTTCATTTTCTCTGTGTCACATCCCTCTGCTCACATGAGTTCATTTCTACGCAGAGCAACCCTGCACAACTTCTCAGGACACAGGCATAACAACAAGCGTCTCACACCAACTGCTAGCCAAGTCCAAGTAAAGCTCCTTCTCTCCCTCATAAGCCAAACCTCACAGTCCATAGTTCTTACTGCATTCAGGCCTTTCAACTCTGAGCAGACTAGTCCATCAAGCTGTACTTAAAGCACTGCAAGGCATCTCTTAGGCCAAGGTTTCAAATCCTCTTGAAAATCAACTCCAAAAGGCCAAAATCACACTCCTTAGTACCATTTTACTGTTGCAGTCAGGTTCGCACTGCTGGTAGAAATCACCCAACCAAGAGCAGCTTGTGGAAAAAAAAGAGGTTTGCTTTGGCTTATAGGCTTTAGGGGAAAGTTCCATGATGGCAGGAAAATGCTGGCATGAGCAGAGGGTGGACATCACCCCCCGGTCAACATAACATGGACAATAGCAACAGCAGAGTGTGCTAAACACTGGCAAGGGGAAGCTGGCTATATAGCCCACCCTCAACAATACTCTACCTCCAGGAGGCTTTAATTTCCAATTGCCATCAGCTGGGGAGACAAGCATTCAGAACACCTAAGTTTATGGGAGACACCTGAATCAAACTACCACAGATGATATATATGTTCAATTTAACAGGAAAAATATCCCACGATTTCAACAGACAATGAAATAATATTTTTTTCTGAAAATGAAAAAAATTAGCAAGATTGAAAACAATGCATACACAAATGAAAGTATACCACATTTACACACACACACACACACAAAGCTTCCTACATCAACAAGGTGAAAGAGAGGAGTGAAACAAACACACTCCTTTCCAGAAGCACATTTAAAATGGGGCTGAGGTTTGACAGACCCATATGGTGAAAAATTTCAATGCACCAACTTCATGTCTCTAACCTAAATATTTATATATGCAAAAACCACTTTAATAAAAGACTATGGTTGTTAAAAAGGTACCCTACTAATTACAACACTATATTCGTACACGCTATCAAAGGCATGACACCAGCCTCATATGGAGAAGAGAGTCATAATTGATAATCTCGCCTGTCAACTGCACAGGACTTAGAATGACCGCAGAAAGCACTCACTGCATGAGTGGGTGAGGAATTCGCTAAAGAAAGTGAAATGAGGTGGGTGGACCCAGCCTACCTATGGGAGGTGCATTCCATGGGGGGGAGGGTCCCCATGCTGTATAACATGGAGAATGGGCGAGATGGGCTCTAACATGCATCTCTGATTCCTGACTGAAGATGCAACACAAAGGACTCAAGCTCCTGCCACCAAGCCTTCCTGGCCATCATGGATGGCACCCTCAAACTGTTAGTCAAAATGAACCCTTCCTCCCTCCCTCCCTTCCTACTTGCTTTCATCACGTATTCTATCACAATAACAAAAGAAATAATGGATTGTCAAATTTTGTGGGTCACTGAAAATTGCATCAAGAGTACTATGGTTTTGATGAGGTCTGTGTAGTCCCTAAGAATCCATTGTGACTAAAGCCTTTGCCTCAAGGTGGGAAGTGGCAGAGCCTGAAGATGGGGCCTAATAAGAGATTTTTGGGGCCCTTTCAAGACTCTGTGAGAGCCTGCCTGTCTTCTCTTTCTCTCTGTTTTGGATCTGGATGTTATTGATCTGCTTTTATACATGATCTTATGGCACCATCTTCTACCCTAACCCACGCTGAGTCCATGCAGGCAACATGCCTTTAAATCTCTAAAACTGGGAGCTGCTTCTTATTGTAAGTGAGCATTTTGTAATGTGAAGTGAAGCTGACTGCATTAACACAGTGCACCTGTCCCTTATTCCCCATTCCAAACCTGAAGGCCATACACATTTGTCTTCTCCTAGATGAGGGACAGTGTATTTTCAACTACAAATCACATTACCTTTGTGGGAAGCTGTAGTCCAACTTTGTCAGCCTCAGCCTCCAGTCTTCTACTGTATGCTCTGTCAAACATATATGCTAAAAAAGAAAAGGATAAGGTGGTTTAGTTCATGGCAAAAAGAATAACAAAATATGTTTAAAAGTAATTGCATGGAGAATGTAAGATAAAATTTCTATCTTTCTGTTGTTTGTTTTTTGACGTAGGGTTTTTTTCCAGGCCATGCTGACGTGGAATTCACTATGTAGTCCCAGGCTGGCCTTCAACTCATGGCGATCCTCCTACCTCTGCTTTCTGAGTGCTGGGATTAAAAGTGTGCACCATGACACCCAGCTAAAATTTCCAATTTTAAAATATTTTTATTTATTTATTGAAGAGCATGAAGGGGAGAGGAGAAGAAGAGAGAGGAATAGATGCACTAGGGAATCTTACCATTGCAAACAAACTCCAAACACATGTGCCACTGTGTGCATCTGGCTTTACAAGGGTGCTGGGGAATCACACTCAGGCCAGCAGGTTTTGCAAAGAAATGCCTTAAACTGCCAAGCCAACTCCCAAGCTCCAGAATAAAATTTCTACACTCAATGAGTCATATTTACAGATCATCATGATATAAAATACAAAAAATAGGGGGCTGGAGACATTTATTAGTAGTTGAGGTGCTTGCCCATGAAGCCTAAGGACACTGGTTCAATTCCCTAGAACCCATGTAAGCCAGAAGCACAAGGCAGTGCATGTATTTGCATTTGTTTGCAGTGGCTAGAGGCCCTGATGTGGCCATTCTCGGTCTTACCCTATCTGCCTCTGTGTCTGTGTCTGTCTGTCTGTCTGTCTGTCTCACTTTCTCTCTGTCTAGTAAATATTTTCTAAAATAGGCTCTATCTTTTCATTATAGTTTAATACTTTGGAAAAAATGAAACAAATAGAAAAGTCCTCCAAACAAATTCTGGAAAGTCTGTAGTATTGTTAGCTTACTTCTTTCTTCCCAATTACAATCTCCACTACTGAACAGAGTATTTCCTAAATCAGCTTACTAGTTCAGCTGTTTACAAGGCCAAGAAACACTCAGATCCTGCAGTTTGAACTGAAAATTGAAAACAATACAGGTAAACTATAGTCAATGACAGGACTAGACCATGTATTTCAGTAAGAAAATTAACCACAGAGCAGAACATTCATTCTTTGATAAGTTTTCTTCTTTTTTTAATTTTTAGTTTTTATTTTTAGAGAGAGACATAGAGACACAGAGAGAGAGACGGTAGAGGGAGACAGATATGTGCGCGCCCCCTTGTGGTCAAGTGCAGCATTGCGCCCTTGCATCACTTTGCATCTGGCTAAACGTGGGACCTGGAGATCGGAACTGCTGGAGATTGGAACCAGCGTTCCTAGGCTTAGCAGGCAGGCGCCTTAACCGCTAAGCCATCTCTCCAGCCCATGATAAGTTTTCTTAATTTCCTTTGCCTTTCCTAAGTATTGATTAGTTGGAAAAATAAAATTTTCTTCTGACTTCAAAAAAAAAAACAAGAAATATCATAGATTTAATTTTCCTAATTGCTTATATTTATAAGAATGCTCCCCAGTTAAATTATACTTTTCAATAAATACTAAATCAATAGGCAACACTTTTGAGTAAAGTGCAATTAATCAACCAAGCCATTTTTCAAAGGTAGCAACATGTTTGTGATGGCTAGAAATAATGCAATGAATCAACCCTCCGACATGAGAGGGTTAGATAGGAGTTCCTTCCTTCTCAGTTACATGTTTTTCAGTGAAGAGCTACATCACATAGAGCCTTTGCCTTCACTCTCATTAGGAACTCTACACGTGCCCCGTGGAGGGTACTAGTACTCTGCTCAAACACTGGCTTAGAAAGAAGATGACAGAGAACCCAGGCAAAATGGAGCTGGGAACAGAACCAAACCCTAGATCTGCAAGGAAGACAAGATGAACCAGTACTAAAATCAACAGCTCATGCTAACTTCAAACACAGTACTGTGCCACATGCCTTAACTCAGTGGTTCTCAACCCAGTGTGATTTTTGTTCCTTGGGGATATTCATAACTGTCTATCTTTTTATTTTTATTTTTGAGATAGAATCACAGCATTTCCCCAGTGGTCTCACACTCATGGGCTTCAGCGCTTCCCCTGCCTTAGACTCTCAAGGACCCAAGAATACAGCAGTGTGCCATCCACAGCCTCTTGGAGGCAGTTTTGAATGTCATTGCTGTGGGGACACAGAGCCGCTGGAATCTAGTGGGCAGAAGAACTCCCCGAAGCAAGCTATAATGCACACCAAATATCAATAGCTCTGAGTCAATTGTCCCTTCCTGTGTCACTCAACCATCCCAGCAAATGAATGACTGACAGAAGAATGTAAGGAACCCCACTCCATAATGACTTTAATACCAACTTTCCCTTCTGGTCTCCAAACACAATGAGGGGGACTCTGCAGAGGGAAAGTTTTTTGCCAACAAAATCACTGCAGGACCTCAGCTCAGGGGAAAGGGGTTCACTGAAGACAATCTATTTCATTTGCAGGTTAATTATTAAACTGAAAAATTACAGGGGCAAGGCAAGATTCAGCAAGTATTTTAAGAATACTACAGTTGCAACGTTCCTGTGTTATAGCCAAGCCTTCTGATTCCATTGCAAAGAAAAAGCATCTATGCATTAATGGGAAAATGACAGAAATTCCTTTGACAGCCCAGCAAGTTAGTGATATTTCCAAAACATACATGGTACTCTAACCTGAGCGCTATATTTCCTTCTTCAATTTGAGAACCTTTGTTTCACAATAAATGAAGCCGTTTAAATACCAACACTGTAAATGACCCCCTCAATCTCCAAAACAATTTTTCTCATAGAATTTGCACCACAGACTTGAACAGAACCCAGATGGTACATAGACGGGTGCTCCAACACATCGTTAAACAAGTATCAGGCTGCTCCTTAATAACCAAACCTCCCAGGCCTTGAGGAAATATGTGAGGAATGATATAAAATAAAATAATCACAGTTAGCCGGGTGTGGTGGCACACACCTTTAATCCCAGTAATCTGGAGGCAGAATTAGGAGGATCACAATGAGTTCGAGGCCACCATGAGACTACATAGTGAATTCCAGGTCAGCCGGGGCTAGAGTGAGAACCTACCTTGAAAAACCAAAAAAACGGGGAAAATGCACTAAAATAAAGGACCCATATTTCATGACAAAACGTGTAAGCATTTCTAATACATGTTGCTTTTCAAAGATGACATAATACCTTCACCACAGACCATTACAAATACAAATTATTTTACACTTACCTCCTGTAACTTGGACTGTATCCACTGGCCCACAATTGCCAAACTATCTCATGGACAAATGGCCCATATCATTGTGAGAAAAATCATACCAAGGAAATCCAGCAAATGAGCCAAGCTGGCCTTTTGTGCCTGAAAATAATAAAGATAGTGAAAATTATATTTAACAAACTAAGACATTGCAAATGTCTATTTTCTAGTTATTGTGCAAATCACACTAAATAATCACATGTGTTTAATTGGCCTTCACCAACCTAGATCCAAAGTGCTGTCTTTAGAGGACGTGTCTTGCACAGGCTCTTGTCCTTCTCTTTGCTTGCATACCTACAAGTCTCATGTGCCTTTAACTCACATTTTCTGAGCGACTTTCAATCAAGGGAGAATGATGGGTCCCTTAACCTACAGTTTTATCTGCTCAGCACAAAAACTACAAAATGGCCACAACTACCCCCATGGATAGATAATGAATCTGAAATGAAGATTTTAAAAAGTTCCCAGGCCAGGTGTGGTGGTGCACACCTTAATCCCAGCACTCGGGAGGCTGAGGTAGGATGACCACTGTGAGTTCAAGGCTAGCCTGAGACATTCCAGGTCAGTCTGGGATAGAGCAAGACCCTACCTGGAAAAAACAAACAAACAAACAAACAAACAACAACAACAACAAAAAAACCCTTCAGAAATTCACATAGCTATTAGTACATGAACAAAACTCAAGCCCAGGCTACTTCAGTTGCTAATGCAGACACTCTGTCTTTTTAAACAAGTAATGTACTTATCATCAGACCATCTATCCAAACAGATGAAGCATGTTATAACAGATGAACCCGTTAAAACAAGAACAATTCAAAAAACGATTAAAAGTTTATTTTATTTATTTATTTATTATTATTATTATTTTGCGAGGTAGGGTCTCACTCTGGTCCAAGCTGACCTGGAATTAACTATGTAGTCTCAGGGTAGCCTCAAACTCTCGGCGATTCTCCTACCTCTGCCTCCCGAGTGCTGGGATTAAAGGCGTGCGCCACCACGCCCGGCTTAAAAGTTTATTTTAAATGAGTCTTTGGAGGTGCCTCTTTAGTGCAGCAGGCAGTGCATCAGTCACAGAAATAATTCTCCGATCTTTATGACCTAACACATGAAAGCATAACTCAGTTATGAAAGTTTCTAGCTGTATGTGTTTTGTACTTCTCACCAAAGAACTGGATCCTATGAATTTTCAAATTTAATTAGAGGAGTAACCAAAACAAGGCTTTATGTAAAATATTTGTTTCACATAGTAATGTTAATGTAAGTTCAATGCTCTGAAGGTTCACTATTTGCCATTAAAGCTCACTGGGGGCCGGGCGTGGTGGCGCACGCCTTTAATCCCAGAACTCAGGAGGCAGAGGTAGGAGGATCGCTGAGAGTTCAAGGCCACCCTGAGACTACATAGTGAATTCTAGGTCAGCTTGAGCCAGAGTGAGACCCTACCTCGAAAAAAAAAGCAAAAAAAAAAAAAAAAAAAAAAAGCTCACTGGGGAAGGTCAATGTAAGGCTGACAATGACCATATGCCAGTCATTACCAGGGGTGCAAAATGGCTGAAGACAGCCGGGCGTGGTGGCGCACGCCTTTAATCCTAGCACTCGGGAGGCAGAGGTAGGAGGATCACCGAGAGTTCGAGGCCACCCTGAGACTACATAGTTAATTCCAGGTCAGCCTGGACCAGAGTGAGACTCTACCTTGAAAAACCAAAAAATAAATAAAATGAGAGAGAGAAAAACAGGGCTGGGGAGATGGCTCAGCAGTTAAGGTGCTCACCTGCAAAGCCTAACAAGCCAAATTCAATTCCCCAGTACTCACGTAAAGCCAGATGCACAAGGTGGCACGTGCACCTGGAGTTTATTTGCAGAGGACCATCCTCTCTCCCTCCCTCCCTCCCTCTCTTCCCCTCTCTCAAGTAAATAAAATATTTTTAAATGAGTACAACAAACACATGCTGAATGAATTTTCTGACTACATTGCAAATATGTTAATAATTACGGGAAGGAAGCAGGGCGTGGTGGCGCACGCCTTTAATCCCAGCACTCGGGAAGCAGAGGTAGGAGGATCACCGTGAGTTCGAGGCCACCCTGAGACTACATAGTGAATTCCAGGTCAGCCTGGGCTAGAGCGAGAGCCTACCTCGAAAAACCAAAAAGAAAAAGAAAAAAATAAAAGAAAAGAAAAATAATTACGGGAAGGGTAAAAATTGAAATAATTAGAGCTTGGGAATAATTGCTTTTTACAAAAGAGGCAGGTGATACAAACAGTATTTGTGAGAAACACTCGTTAGTATCATATAGTAAAAACGCTAGTGTCAAAATGAGTTAAGGCTTCTGGTCCCAATGGCGTCCGTGGAAGCCCGCCTCAGCTGGTGCGGAGGCAAAGGCAAGGCCTTTAGGGACCTTCAGCAGGCTTTGGGGCACACGGGGGTCTGGGAGGGCACTGAGAAAGGACAACTCCCATTCCCGTGCACCAGGGGACCTCCACCCTGCACACGAGCACTCCCCGGGGAGCACCCGCCACCGCAGTCCCCCCGCCCCATCCCCGGCTGGTGCCCCGCCCACAGGGTGCCCACCCGGCCCGGCCCTCCACTCGGTTGGGAACCGTCCACCTGGACCCCCGCCCTCCCACCCCATCTACAGAGGTCCCCGTCCACACTCCCATAGCTGCCACCCCCACCCTCCACCTCAGCGTGTAGCCACGCCCACCAGAAAACCGCTTCATCCCGCTCCTGGCTGTCTGTCCGCCTCCACAGGTGGCCACGTCTGGGAAACCGCTTCACCCCACCCACTCTCCTCCACCTCAGAGGGAGGCCCCGCCCCTGCTCGTGGCCCTGCCAGCCCCCCTCAGGCTCCACAGGTGGCCACGCCCACTGCTTCACCCCCTCCCCGTTCTCCACCTCAGAGGACAGCCCCGTCCCCTCAGGCTCCACAGGTGGCCACGCCCACTGCTTCACCCCCTCCCCGTTCTCCACCTCAGAGGACAGCCCCGCCCCTCAGGCTCCACAGGTGGCCACGCCCACTGCTTCACGCCCTCCCCGTTCTCCACCTCAGAGGACAGCCCCGCCCCCTCAGGCTCCACAGGTGGTCGCGCCAAGTGCTTCACCCCCTCCCCGTTCTCCACCTCAGAGGACAGCCCCGCCCCCTCAGGCTCCACAGGTGGCCACGCCCACTGCTTCACCCGCCTCCCCGTTCTCCACCTCAGAGGACAGCTCCGCCCCCTCAGGCTCCACAGGTGGCCACGCCAACTGCTTCACCCCATCCCCGTTCTCCACCTCAGAGGACAGCCCCGCCCCCTCAGGCTCCACAGGTGGCCAAGCCAACTGCTTCACCCCCCGTTCTCCACCTCAGAGGACAGCCCCGTCCCCTCAGGCTCCACAGGTGACCACGCCAACTGCTTCACCCCTCCCCGTTCTCCACCTCAGAGGACAGCCCCGTCCCCTCAGGCTCCACAGGTGGCCACGCCAACTGCTTCACCCCTCCCTGTTTTCCACCTCAGAGGACAGCCCCGTCCCCTCAGGCTCCACAGGTGACCACGCCAACTGCTTCACCCCTCCCCATTCTCCACCTCAGAGGACAGCCCCGCCCCCTCAGGCGCCACAGGTGGCCACGCCAAGTGCTTCACCCCTCCCTGTTCTCCATCTCAGAGGACAGCCCCGCCCAGCATCATTCACACATAAATTGAGTTGATAATATTTTTAAAAATATTTTTAAAATTCTTTTTATTTTTTATTTTTGGAGAGAGACACACAGAGAAACAGAGAGGGAGAGGGAGACAGATAGAGATGGGCGCGCCAGCAGTCTCTCAGCTGCTGTGAACGGAATCCAGATGCGTGCGCCCCCTTGTGGGCAAGTGTGGCATTGCGCCCTTGCGTCATTTTGCATCTGACCAAACGTGGGACCTGGAGATTGGAACCGGGTTCTTAGGCTTAGCAAGCAGGCGCCTTAACCGCTAAGCCATCTCTCCAGCCCAAAGTTGATAATGTTTAAGATCACATGTACTGAATAGAGTACTTCATTGATAATATCACATAAGGACATGGTTAACTCTCACATCAAGCAGGCATTTGAATTGGTACATTAAAACCTATACCTAAGCCAGGCGTGGTGGCGCGTGCCTTTAATCCCAGCAGAGGCAGAGGTAGGAGGATCACTGTGAGTTCAAGGCCACCCTGAGACTACATAGGGAATTCCAGGTCACCCTGAGCCAGAGTGAAAACCGACCTCAAAAAAAAAAAAAAAAAAAAAAACCTATATCTATATGTGTGCGTACATATATATAGATATACATGTACGTATATTTTTTTAACACTTTCAGGTCTTGTTTCTTAATTTTTTATTTTATTTTATTTTATTTTGGTTTTTCGAGGTAGAGTCTCACTCTAGCCCAGGCTGACCTGGAATTCACTCTATTCTCAGGGTGGCCTCGAACTCATGGCTATTCTCCTACCTCTGTCTCCCGAGTGCTGGGATTAAAGGCGTGCGCCACCACGCCCGGCTTTTGTTTCTTAATTTTTTAACACTTTCTTAAAGATACAAATGGTAGAATATACATCAATTTAATATGAGGTCCTGTCTCCCTCTTCCCAAAATATTTTCTCAACTTGCCTCTTACTAGGCTAAAACCTATGAAACAATTTAAATCTTTATAGGTGCAGTGCTGAAAGACTGGTCTTAACTAAGAAAAAATTTTACACTAAGAACTCATTGTTGCTTCTGTTTTTAATCCCCTCCCATGGATAAGGTCAAAAGTTCATTTGTATTAAAAAAGTTATCAAAAAAAAAGCCAGCGTGGTGGCACATGCCTTTAATCGCAGCACTTAGTAGGCATATCGCCATGAGTTTGAGGCCATCCTGAGGCTTCATAGTGAATTCCAGGTCAGCCTGGACTAGAGCGAGACCTTACCTTGAAAAATCAAAAATAAAATAAAATAATAAAATAAAATAAGTACCAGGTGTGATAGCTCATGCCTTTAATCTCAGCACTCAGAGGCTGAGGTAGGAGATCATTTTACATTCAAGGCCACCCTGGACTACATAATAAGTTCCAGGCCAGCCTGGGCTACAGAAGAACCTAAGACAAGAGGACCACGAGGTGAAGGTCAACTTTGGCTACATAGCAAGGGAAGAAATAAGAGAAGAGAAGAGAAGAGAATAGAAGAGAAGAGAAGAGAAGAGAAGAGAAGAGAAGAGAAGAGAAGAGAAGGAAAGGAAAGACAGCAGGCAGACAGGTAGGGAATGGGGGGGATGAAGGAAAGAAGGGAGGGAAGACAGAAAGGGAATGAAAGAAGAAGAAAGGAAGGAAAAAAGAACAGAGGAAGAGAAGTGAAAGAAAAAGGGAGAAAAGGAGAAAGAGAAAGAGAGAGAGAGAGAGAAAGGCAGGGAGGAAAATAGGACAGGAGAGAGGTGGTGAGAGGGAAGGGAACACAACAAACTGCCAAAAGACATTTAGGACCAAATACTATCTTATTATACCTTGCTTTCAAAATATAAATATTCTCATTACAGAGTTATTTATTCATTCAATTAACACACATTGGGCATTACTTTGCATGCTGTGCTAGTCCTTAATTAAAAAGCAAAACAAAACAGGGCTGGAGAGATGGCTTCATGGTTAAGGTTCTTGCCTGCAAAGCCAGGTTTGATTCCCCAGGACCCACATAAGCCAGAGGCACAAGGGAGCACTTATGTATGGAGTTCATTTGCTGAAGGTCCTGGCGTGCCCATTCTCTCCATCTCTCTCTCTTACTCTCTTTCTCTCTCTCAAATAAAATAAATAAATAAATGAAACTGTTAAAAAGCAATAAACAAAACAGAGAAGGTTCTTGGCTCCATTGTGCTCTCAAAGCTCTCTCACCTCCCAGGCTTAAGCCCCCTTCTCTTCATCCTCCTAAAGCTTTAAACTGTAATCACGTCTTTCTGAACCTTGTCCTCTGGTCGGTGGATTTCATTCTTCAAGTTCATAAGAAAAGGAGCTGGGAACACCCCCAAATTACTGGTACACTGGTGTCCAAGGAACCCAAAATTCGTGTATCACTGGGGAATAAAACCCAGGCCTACAGGCTTTCCAAGTAAGTGCCTTTACTGCTGAGCCATCTCTCCAGGCCCAGGGTTAAAAATCCTAATGCTCTTTGGAGTTTTTATCTATTTGAAGTAGAAAAGCTAAGGTGAAGAGTCATTTCACCACAAATACCACTAATTAATTAACATCAACTGTTACCATATGGAAGCACTCTTCTGATGACTTAGTAAGTATGACTTGCCCAAATGAACACCCTGGGGTTACAGAACATCTTCCCCACCATTCTTCCCGCACTCCTCAGACATCACACAACCTGGCAGTGCTCCAGCACAGCCGGGCAGAAGGGCAGCAACTCTGCCTTGACTCAGGAAGTGGACGGCGCTGCTCAGAAGCAGACATGCCACTGTCCTTTCCAGAGATGAGAAAGGAAAGGTACTGGGATGAGAAGCACTGAAAATCAGGAAGTGGACTTTCCTAGTACCACTGAGAGGGTCCATTTTCTGCAGGCAACAGTTCTCTCAACTGCTTATCACAGCTCATAATCTTTTTATTTACGTGTTAAATATTGGGACAAAACCTTTGCCTTATAAATTCACTTGTAAAATCTTAAGAAAAAATGCAACATGTATCATTCTGTTGATAAGACCTTAATTTACAAAGCAATCGCTTATAGTTGTCGTAACTGTCTTAGGTTGCTGCTGTCATTGGGAAGTCCCCAGCCTGTGGTACTACTAGGAGGCAGGGCCAGCTAAGCCGGTGCACATGAAGCAACAACAAGGGAGAAACTACCTCCAGCAAAAGTGGAGGGAGACCAAACACCCCAAGGTTGTCCTCAGACCTTCACATGTGCACTATGATACACACACCCACATTATATACATCCATGCATAAATACAGACACACAAACAGTAATAAAAGTAAAATAACACATCTTGAATTTCTAAGATTGCAATGTAGAGTTCTGTGGTTATATATTCCAAATCTGGAGGAATCTAAGCTTGAAGAGGCCATATCTGGAATTGGGAAACAAGTTCAGAATCATATCCTGATAACAATTTTGCTTCCCAATATCAAGTTCCCACTAATGTTGGCATTTAAGTGGATCTACAATCTTTAAATTCTTTCTAAATTAATAGTTGTTATCTAATTTAACTGATGCTGACTTCACTCTGATGGAAATTCTGCTTCTCTTTTTCAGATGGGAGCAGGATCTGAGGAGATACACGATCCAGCGCACTTCACCACAGAGGAATTGGGGAAATAAACAAGAGTGCTGCTTTATTGGTGAACCTGATACCAGCACAAGGGTGAAGGAGATAGACACAGAGGACACTCAACACCTACCAAACCAGAGATCCAGAGGCTCCTCAGAGACCTTCACTGAAATAGACTTAAAACCCACCCAACATGGCTCAGGAAATTTTGCGGAAGGGGGAAAGAAAGATTGTTAAAACCACAAGTTGGGACATTTTGAATAGAGTCATTGCCTCTCCCCCATAACTGATTACTGCCCCCGAAATACATGACCCACAATCCCCATGAGATTGACCTGCATCGCAAATGAGGAAGACCTCTTCAGAAAAGGGGCAGGGAAGTGGGAAAGGATGGTACAATCGTGTGTTGTTTACATACTAATTATGTCCATATCTAATAAAAATATCTTTTTTTAAAAGAGTGAGAATGGTAAAATGGAGACATGTTTTATATGAAGTAATCTACACACACACACTGGTCTTGATTTGTCCTGTGTTAACTTTTGATCTAGATGTAACCAAAATGGAGAGTCAGAGGAATGCATGGGCTACTGGCTTTGGTCTATATGAAACCCTCACTACATGGAGAGAAGAGTCCATCAGTCCACAAGAAGACATACACAACCAGTAACACCAGAAATCTCGGAGTCATGACTGATTACATCTCCAAAAATATTTGAAATTACTGCCTTTCTTTCCCCTCCTATATTTACTGTTAGCTATAGATGAAATACAAGATCTCTCCATGTTGCAGTCAGGTTCTCATTGCTGGCAGAAATAACCTGACTAAGAGCAGCTTGTGGGAAAAAAGAGGTTTATTTTGGCTTACAGGCTCGAGGGGGAAGCTCCATGATGGCAGGAAAAACGATGGCATGAGCAGAGGGTGGACATCACTCTGGTCAGCATAAGGTGGACAACAGCAACAGGAGAGTGTGCCAAACACTGGCAAGGGGGAGCTGGCTATAATACCCATAAGCCCACCCCCAACAATACTCTGCCTCCAGGAGGTGTTAATTCCCAAGTTGCCATCAGCTGGGAACCTAGCATTCAGAACACTTGAAGTTTATGGGGGATACCTGAATCAAACCACCACACTCCAAGAGAAGAATCCTTTCTTATCCCAAGTTTCCAGCTCTCCCAATACAGCACAGATTTAAGGTGGAATTCTTGTCTTTTCTTTTCTCTGAAAGTATCAAGGACTGAATTCTGGTTTCAGAAACACAGGATGACTGCTACAGATGACAGTCACAGGAAGAAAAATCAGGAGATTCTGAAGTCACCAGTCAGTGGTGTGAGGGGGAAATGATAGAACACAGACTTCAAAGACAAAGCCAATATCTCATGCATTAGACCCTCAAGAGATAGATGCATCAGAGCCCTGAGCATTGTCCCTGCTTCCTAGGCAGTGTGAGTTTCATTCCCTACTTCTCCACCAGGTTACTCCTTCCTCCACATCACCATGATGACCAGACCACAGTTCAGAGGAGAACCAACCCAGCACCAATTTCCAGAATGGGGAAGGTAGCTTGAGAATGATCACTCATCCTGCACAAAGCATGTGCCTCCCCTCCCATAAGGAAGACCACACATACCTACCTCGATACTGGTGGTCTGAAGTCCACACAATCCATGACCGGTGTCTGGTCTTTCAGATCCTATTGCCAACAGAGAGTGCGTTCTCCAGAGTACAAGCCCAGGGCCCAGCTTCTGAGGATGTCCTCAGTGTGAGGAATGGGGTGGTGGGGTTGTTTATCATTGGAGCTCTACCCACTGGCTGTCTCCTTTCTCCTGTCCAGGTGGCTGGGAAGCCAACCATGCATGTAGGTTTCATGTAGGCCCTATGGCACTGTGCCTGTTGCCTCTATTTGGGCTGTGGGATTCAGGCCACCTTGTTTACTATATCACAGAAAACATCCTTCTTCGGGGGGGGGGTTGATATGTGCCACTGGAGGAAGGTGAGCAGGTCTCACATATCAAATGAAAGGTCTAAGGAGATGGTTAAAGGTACTTCCTTGCATGCTTAACAGCTCCAGTTCAGTTCCCCACCATCCACATAAAGACACATGCACACAGCATACCCAATCCAAGGCAATGAGAAGTGAAGGCAGGAAAACCCAGAAGCTTGCAGGTCAGTGAGAATGGTGCACATGAAACAGCAAAAACGAAGAGCACAACCAGTAAAAGAAGTGAGACCCTGTGTCCAGAAAAGTGGAAGTTGTCCGCAGACCTCCACATGTACTCTGTGGCATGCACGTGTCCATTCATACACACGATATTTGAACCACATCGGTTCTCTCTTTAATGTCATCTTCTAAGTATCGCATTAACCAAGAAATCTGAAGGTCTTTCCCAAATGAGAGGCTAAGAATCTCTGTGCCTGGAATACCCTGTTGTTCCTTTCAATTAAGTAGCTAACCTATTCTTCCATTCCTGAAGTGTCAGCATTTTCCTGACACCAGCCTGCCCCTCCCAAACTGCCATCTTTCACAGGTCTCATGACTTCTCCAACATTCTCTATCTTCCTATCACCATGTGTACCTTAGGTAGACACCTCTTCCCAAATTAGAATGAGCTTATTGAACTTAGGACATTCCCAATCTTCTTAATCACACTCAATAGTGTTGGATATTCATTTCTCACACCACAAAAGCTTTTAAAAGTTTGAGATAAGGCCAGAGGCTAGTAAATGCAAGACTCCACTTATTCTCCTTCTGCTTTTCCTTCTAGCATTTAGTACCTAACACCGTTGGTGTTTACTTTCTGTCCATATACACAAAAAATGAAGGAAATGTCTATAAGCACACCACACTGTGATTAGAAAGTTGGCATGGAGAAGTGAAGACACTTGTGGGTGGCACCCTGGAGCTGTCTTTGGGATGTGGCCAGGCCTATCCCAGGGGTCCTCACAATGCCACCGTGGGGGAGCTCACATGACCCCTCTACCAGGCCTGACCCTCCTACCTGATGCTGAGAGGGCTGACTTACAAGCAGATCGCCATGGTGGCCTCCTCCTCCACCATCTCACCAAATAGAGGCCCGGGACAATGAACTCTGCCACTACCCCCTCACCATTTGTGTCTCCATGCCTTTAAATTTACAATTTCCCCAGTGCTCTGGTAGTGGTGCAGCACTGTGATGTCACCAGCTGTTCCACTTGCCCTGGGTATGGGGGCAGGGCAGAGCCACCCACCATTCTGCAGGGCAGCTTGCAGAGGGGAGTGGGATGTGGCTGTACTGAAGCAGGGACTTTGCAGCTCACAGGGATCTTTACTCCCACCTACCCACAGAGCAGATGCAGGACTCCTGGGGCCTGAGGAGGCCTCATGGGACAAGGGGAATCCTGCCAGAAGATCCCACAGGCCCACTGTGTGTGCCCAGCCGCACTCAGGCCTGGGTTCTGAAGCCCTGCCCTGCTTCTCTTGCTCTTCCTTCCTTCCTCCCTTTCTTGTCTTCCATTTCCCCTCCTTTTTCTCCCTTCCTTCTTTCTTTCTCACTCTCCTTCCTTCTATTCCTCTCTCCCTTCTTCCCTGTTTCCCTCCCTCACTTCTTCCTTCTTTCTTTCCTTTCTTCTTTCCATTCCTCTCCCTTCCCCTTTTTCCTTCCTTTCCTCTATTCTCTTTTCCCCTTTTGCCTTCCCACCTTCATTCCTTCCCTCTATTCTTCACCCATTCCCTCTTTTTCTTCCTTCCTTCCTTCCTTTTCTTTCTTCTTCCCGTTCTCCCTTTACCAACTTCTCCTTTCCCCTTTTTTTCTCCCTGTATGCCTTCCCTCTTTCCTTCTCTTCCTCCCTTTATATCCCCCTCTCCTTTATTTTTTGCTCTTGTGTTTTGAGACAGGCTCTCTATATAGTCCAGACTTGTTCTCAACCCTTGACCCTCCCCAGCGGTTACAGGAGTGTACCACACCCAGTTTTTTGGGAAGGAAGACACGTGTGTGTGTGTGTGTGTGTGTGTGTAGTTGTGTGTATATGTGGATTCCTGTTTCTCGCAGCACCTCCCGGGAAGCCCGTGACCTCTGGGCCCAGCACGATCCTCCTACCTGCTGTGGAGCGCTCTCACTCGCCCCAGGCCTGCCAAGGCCACCTCCCCTGCCATCCTGCAAGATGGAGGCTCCAGAAAATGACCTGCGCTGCCTCCTCCGCACTGCTCACGCCGCCCGCCTTTCAGTCTACAATCTGAGCGGTTTCCCTGGCACAGACACAGCACTGCTGCCGCCGAGCTGCTGGAGAGAGGCTCAGGAGCGAGAACCCTGCTGCTGCTCCCGGCTGTTTAAAGTTTACACCGTCCCTAAGGACGCTCGGGGTGAGGCGCAGCATTGTGACGTCACGGCAGTTCCACCTGCCTACAGCACGGGGGAGGCCGGAGCCGCCCACCGGTCAGGAGGGGAGGGTAGCTGGCAGAAGATGAGTGGGCTGCAGCTGTAATGGAGCAGGGACTTTGCAGCTTGTGCGCCCCTAAACACTCAGAGAGCAGATGCAGGGCTTCTGAGACCTGAGGTGCAGCTGTGTGTACAGACAGACCAGCAGCTTCCACAGACCCAAGAGCTGAGAATGTCATCAGAGAGCATGTGAAGCCTATGGTGGAGATTTCCCTGCTTTGCTAAAACCTGCCTAGCTGATGGTCTATCAACATATTTGAAAAGTGTCTTGATTTGTGTAACTGTAAACACTTCATGAAACTGTTAACACATTTGGACAGGGAATTTGGGAAAACATTAATCTGTGTTCCTGGGCCATGCTCACTCATATTTGGCCCTAGAGTAAACTCTCATCCCCTTTGCGGTGGGAGCTGTATCTTTTGCATGGACACTGGGGTGCAGCTGTGCTGAAGCAGGGACTTTGCAGCTCCCAGAGCTTGTGTCCCACCCCGCACATACTCAGAAAGTAGATACTGGGGTTCCTGATACCTAGGGTGCAGCTATAATAAAAGAAGCTTTGCAGCTCACAGACATGCGCGCACGCACGCACACACACACACACACAGAGAGAGAGAGGGAGGGAGAAAACAGGTGTGGGGACTCCTGGGCCTGAAGAGGCCTGGTGTGATGGTGTGACTCCTGGGGCAGTAAGATCCCACAAGGCCCACTGTGTGTGCCTGAAAGCACTATGATCAGCCCATAGGGATTGGCTATGTTCAGACCAGGGTTCTGCAGCCCTGCCCTCCTTCCCTTGTCCTTCCTTCCTTTCGTCCTTCCTTCCTTCCATTCTTCTCCCTTTAACCCTTTTTTCTCCCATTCTTTCTTCTCTTCCTTACTCACTCCCTCCTTCCTTTCTCTACTTCTTTCCATTCTTTTCACTTCCTCCTCTTTTTTCACCCTTTCCCCCTTTTTCTCACTTTCTTCCTATTCTTCTCCTCCCTTTCTCACTGTTTTTCACTCCTTCCTTCCTTATCTTCCCTTTCCTCCTTTTCTTCTACCTTCCTTTCCTCTTTTCTTCCCTTCCTCCATTTATCTCTGGCTTGCTGGGAACTCAGAGGCCTGATGAGGTCTCCATCTCATGTGCAGTCAGGATCAAAATATTTCCTTCCTCCCTTGCAAAGTTCTGGCACACAGGAAGGCAAGAGATAGATATGAAAAGCTGGGATGGAGAATGTGTGTGTGTGTGTGTTCTGGTATATTGGGAGTGATGAGATGGAATGTATGTTTACATTGTATGTGTAATTACATTATATATAATTACAAGAGATGAAACCCACAGAGAAGTTCTTATCTTTGTGATGTCTGAAGGGATTTATAAATAGTACAGAAGCTTTACAGAATTCTAATGCCCTGGCCTCTGCTGCCCTCTCAGTCACCTTTCAAAGGAACAGCAGAGACAAAGCACCCAGTAAAAGCTAATTACAAGTAGCTGGGCACTGCTGCTCCTACCAGGCCCAGAAGTCTGAGGGAAGTGAAAGGGAGTAGAATGGACTGGGAAGACCACACAGGTGCTTGGGGGGAGGTGAGGAATTTGGGGAAACCCCTACTGGGGAAACTAGACTGGGCTTGTGCAGGGAGGGGCTTGTTGGCTCGGATGAGGCGACTGATCTCAGACATTCCTCTCTCACTGTCTAACACTCCAGCTGGGGAGGTAGGAAACTTTCCTATCCATTCTGATTTCCCATAACTGTCTAAGGCTGTGGGCTCGAATGATGATTTCTAGGGAAAAGTCCCTCCATAGGCTCTGGAAACAATGCACTTGGTGAATGCCCAGTGCAGGCATTCACCAAGCCTTTCTAGAGTTACTCAGTAAATAGTTACCTTCTTTATGACTTAGGTGTGCATATGCATGAGTGTAAAATAGTGCCACTCGAGGTAGAGCGCAGTGATACATGCCTGCAGTCCCAATACATGGTAAGGCTGCCAGGCCACACTGTGCTGCAGAGCAAGTTCCAGGCCACCCTGGGGTGTACATAGGACCTTGTCCCTCCCCCCAAACACACACACACAATAGTGACACCTGAGGCCCATCACCTGTTTAAAGTATTTCCCTCAGAATCTCGTCTCACCTTAAAATATTAAAAAAATAAATTTAAAAAAATGGTCAGAATTTTAGCCTAAGTTTTAGCCTATTTTGCTACAAGAGGGAGGAGTGTAAATAAATAGTGAAGTGGCATGGGATGTGATAAAAAGAAGCAAATATGTGGTTCTTGCAGGACGCAACAGCATTATGCTTCACATTCTGGAGGTGCACTGGGGGCCAGTAGCATCCTACTGGTTCTTCCTGAAGAATTGGACACAGAGGCCATTAAGTAACAAGGTTCCCCCAAGGAATAATTGTTTCTAGTATATGTAACATGCAACCTGTTGGCCTCAATAGCATTGCTTTTAAGATTTCCCTGGAATTCGATAAAGACAGGTCAGACTGACACATTAATATCACAGGTACACAATGAGATGTTTTGTTTCAAAATATGGATGTTCCAAAAGACATGAATTTTTAAGAGTAAATTTGTAATGGAGTCCAATTAAATGCAGAAATAATGTACCTCTAACTGCTTAATTTTGTAACTATCTTTTTATTGTTAAATTAGTTCTTCATACTCTGGGAAATAACTATTGATTCTATATGTTTTTTTTTTTTGGAGAGAGACAGGGAGAGAATGGGAGTGCCAGCAGCCTCTCAGCCACTATGAACGAACTCCAGATGCGTGCAGCCCCTTGTGGGCAAGTGTGGTATTGCGCCCTTGTGTCACTTTGCGTCTGTGTCTGATGGACAGCACTCATTTATTCAAAAGGGGAGTGGGCCGGGCGTGGTGGTGCATGCCTTTAATCCCAGCACTCGGGAGGCAGAGGTAGGAGGATTGCCATGAGTTCAAGGCCACCCTGAGACTACATAGTGAATTCCAGGTCAGCCTGAGCTAGAGTGAGACCCTACCTCGAAAAACTAAAAAAACAAACAAACAAAAATCAAAAGGGGAGTGGGTTTATAAACACTTGAGAAAGGTTGAGATGGCGCATACAGACTATATGGCTGGAGGCCCTGGTGCATCCATTCTCTAAGTAAATATAAGTAAAAAAATAGAAATGAGTTCATGATATCAAACTTGTGTCCCGTCTTAAGGCTCAGTACAAGATTACTGTTCTCTATGCCCATTAGCTCAAGCTGGTTAATTGTACTGTTTGAATCTTCTAGAATTTATATCTTTTGACTGCTTGTTGAATTTGTTGTTCTAAGAACTGTGTCAGATCCTCCACTATGATTCTATCAATTTTTGGGACTTCTATTTTGGTACAGCTTATTTTGACTCCTTTATAAAAGTATTAACTACATGGGACTTCTATTTTGGTACAGCTTGTTTTGACTCCTTTATTAAAGTATTAACTACATGGGACTTCTATTTTGGTACAGCTTGTTTTGACTCCTTTATAAAAGTACTAACTACGTGGGACTTCTATTTTGGTACAGCTTGTTTTGACTCCTTTATAAAAGTACTACATGGGGCTTCTATTTTGGTACAGCTTGTTTTGACTCCTTTATAAAAGTACCACATGGGGACTTGCTTATCTGGTAGTTACTTTTATTCAATTTGCAAATCAAATTATTATTAGTAGTAGTGTATATATTCTGTTCTGAAGAGGAATAATGCTAACAAACCTGTGCAGGAGGACACCAATCTGGCCATTGGACTCCTGGCAGGAAGCTAAGCAAAGTGGAAGTGTGAAAGGCGGCTTGTGCGAGTCCAGGTCCCATGCCGACTCTAAGAAATGTATTGTGATCAAAGTTCATTTTCTATGGATTTTTTTTTTGTTTGTTTGTTTTTTTGAGGTAGGGTCTCACTCCGGTCCAGGCTGACCTGGAATTCACTATGTAGTCTCAGGGTGGCCTCGAACTCTCGGCGATCCTCCTATCTCTGCCTCCCGAGTGCTGGGATTAAAGGCGTGCGCCACCACGCCCGGCCATTTTCTATGGATTTTTGACACAATTTTTGGTGGAACTTGGACCTATTGGGTCGTATTATAAGCTCTTTGTGTTATGATTTTGATTAACAATCCCAAAGAGATTAAAGCATAGGATGTTACTTTGTGGCCTTTAGAAGAGACATTATTTATATTTTGCACCAAACTTTAAATATTCTTTGTAGCTCTCATACTATCAATAGTAGTTCACATACTACATAGTGTTATGCATTTATAGACCGTACACTTGGAAATAGGGAGTACTTTTTTGGCCTCCAACTAGGCTACTGGTTTTAAAAGCAGAAGGGACAAACCTATGAAGGTACTATAAGAAAAGTCTTGGGCTGCGGAGGTGGCTTAGTGGTTAAGACCCTTGCCTACAAAGACAAAAGACCCATGTAAACCAGGTGCACAAGGGAGCACGTATGTCTAGAGTTTATCTGTAATGGCTAGAGGCCCCTGGTATGCCTATTCTCCTCTCTCTGTCTGCCTCTCTCTCTTTTTCTCTCTCAAAATAAACAAATAAAAGATAATTTGAAAATTCAAAGTGTCTTCTAGCAGACAGCACAAAGACGTTTGCTTTGTCCTTTTTTTTTTTTTGGTTTTTGCAAGGTAGGGTCTCACTCTGGTCCAGGCTGACCTGGAATTCACTCTGTAGTCTCAGGGTGGCCTTGAACTCTCGGCGATCCTCCTACCTCTGCCTCCCGAGTGCTGGGATTAAAGGCGTGCACCACCACGCCCGGCGTATTTATTTCTTTGGTGGTGGAGAGGTTAAGAAAGTTTATTTCCAGCCAGGCGTGGAGTGCACACCTTTAATCCCAGCACTCGGGAGGCAGAGGTAGGAGGATCACTGTGAGTTCAAGGCGACCCTGAGACTACTGAGTGAATTCCAGGTCAGCCTTGGATAGAGCAAGACCCTACCTCAAAAAGCCAAAAAATAAAAAATAAATAAAGGGTTGAGGAAATGGCTTAGTGGTTAAGGAATTTGCCTGTGAAGCCTAAGGACCCTGGTTCAATTCCTCAGGGCCCACATAATACAGATGCACAAAGGAGCACATGCATGTGGAGTTCATTTGCAGTGGCTGGAGGCTCTGGAGCACCTGTTCTCTCTTTGTCTCTATGTTCCTCTTTCTCTCTCTCTCTCTCAAATAAATAAATAATAAAATATTTAAAAAATAAATAAATAAAAAAAATTATTTCCTACTTCACATAGCTTTCCCCAAAAGGGCAGATCCATTTTTATTACATAGGAACCTGGGCAAACATTGTGAGGGATAAGTACTGTTCTGGCTTTCATGACAATCAGAATTCAAGATAACATGTGCAGGTTTGTCTGAAATCCAGTGTGTTCATTTGAACAAACAAGTGTTTGTGTCCTTATTCACACATGCATGAAACTGGTATGTTGTCTTAAGGAACAAATTTAAAAGAAAAATCAAAACCACAACCTGTCTTCGATTGGGGTCTGAATTAGTTACAAAGGGCTAGTGACCTAGCTCAGCAGTGGGGCATTGGTCTAGCACATGCAAAGGCCTGGCTTTAATCCCCAGTGCCATCAGAACAAACAAAACCCCTAAGGAACAAGTCAGCAATGCTGGTTTCTAACACTTAAACACACTGTGACATCAGTACAGGATGAGGGAGAAGATTCCTTAAGTGTGGATGTTAGGTTCAGAGCAAAACTTAGCTTCACTTCTGCAGAATCCATCAACCGAGCAGGCAGACAAGCATGATGTTAAATAAAAAGTGCACACAGAACTCAGGAATATTCCTTCCATCAATTCTGTCACTTACTCTAGTTCAGTGAAATGCTCCTATGGAAAATAACCGCGTAAGGCAGAAGACTGGTCAGAGCCCTGCTGTACACAACTTCTTGAGAGCAAGAGAAAAGAACACCATCAACTGCCCTGGTTTAAACGTCATTATTTGTCTGGACACCGGCTGTTCTGTAAGATGAACGTCTACATTGTGCCTTGAAAATTCAAAGCAGAAAATGAAATCAAAGAAAGCCGGAAACTTCATTAATCCACCTACACAGAAGTCTGTTTGTAGTTTTTGGTATCCAAGACCTTTTTGCCACACATTGCACAGATGCCTGAAACAGAAGAAAACACATGAGCAATCAAGTTGTACCAATGATTTGCTTTCTTTTTGTTACTCCAAAACCTTAAGTCTCCACCTAACAACATGAAAAGAAAAAGAAGAAGCCGGGCGTGGTGGCGCACGCCTTTAATCCCAGCACTCGGGAGGCAGAGGTAGGAGGATTGCTGAGAGTTCGAGGCTACCCTGAGACTACATAGTTAATTCCAGGTCAGCCTGGACCAGAGTGAGACCCTACCTCGCAAAAAAAAAAAAAAAAAAAAAAAAAAAAGAAAAAGAAGAAAACAAAAACAGGAACAAAAATTTGACTATGAACATATTTTAAATCCTGTTTTGCCTTAGACAAAAAGAATGTCTGACTAGTAGACTTTATGAAGGGCTGTTATCCATATCAACAGCAAATAAAGTCGACATGTTAACAGAAAAATTCAACTAAGAGAAACTTACCTTTTTTTTTTTTTTTAATTATTATTTTTTACTGACGAAACTTACCTTTTTTGTAGGCACAGCCCTGGCAGTAATGAGAACCGGGTTGGTGTACAGAACTTTTACAAATTCTGCAAGTGGAGAACTTATTCTTTCCATATGGATCAAATCTAGAGAGGTTTATTTAAAAAAAAAAAGTGTATCACAATAGAAATATTCTTTTTTTCTTTTTTGAGGCAATCCCAACAGATTAGCCTGTTTTTTTTTGGTTTTTATTTTTTATTTTTTTATTTTTAGAGAGAGACAGACAGAGAGAGAGGGAGAGGGAGACAGAGATGGGCACGCCAGCAGTCTCTCAGCTGCTGTGAACGAAATCCAGATGCGTGCACCCCCTTGTGGGCAAGTGTGGCATTGCACCCTTGTGTCACTTTGCATCTGGCTAAACGTGGGACCTGGAGATTAGAACTGGGTTCTTAGGCTTAGCAGGCAGGCGCCTTAACTGCTAAGCTATCCCTTTTTTTTTTTTTTTTTTTTTTTTTGGTTTTCTGAGGTAGGGTCTCACTCTAGTCCAGGCTGACCTGGAATTACTATGTAGTCTCAGGGTGGCCTCCAACTCACTGCGATCCTCCTACCCCTGCCTCCCAAGTGCTGGGATTAAAGGCGTGCGCCACCACACCTGGCTAGATTAGCCTTTTTTGTTGTGGTTTAAATGGGAGGGAGCGAGATCTAGAGAGAGACAGCACATGCATGTGCGACAGAATTGGCACGCCAGGGCCTCCAGCCACTATAATCGGAACTCTAGATGTGTGCACCACCTTGTGCGCATGTGTGACCTTGTGCATGTGTCTGTCTGCCGAATGTGGGATCTGGGGAGTCTAACATGGTCCTTAGGCTTCTTGGGCAAGTGCTTTAACTGCTGAGCCACCTCTCCAGCCCCACAATAGAAATATTCTTACCCCTCCTAAGAAACACCTAAGATTAATGAATTCTCACCATTTCTTCTAAGAAATTCTATAACTGACAGCTGTGAAGAATGGGGGAAAACTGTAAGTAGCACTCCACACTTTACAAAACATTTTTTTTTGTGTTTTGAGACAGGGTCTCATAGAACCCAGGCTGACTTCAAACTACGTGGCTGGAAATGACCTTGGGTTCCCAATCCTTTTACCTCCACTTTGCAAGTGCTGGGATTATGGGCATGTGCCACCGTCCCCACTTTAATTTGTGCTCAAAGTACTCAAAAGGCTTTGCCTCAATACCAAATGACAAATGAGTATGTTTATATGTGTGTACTTTAAAATAAGGCATCTGTATTTTTTTTGTTTGTTTTTGTTTTTCGTTTTTCAAGGTAGGGTCTCACTCTGGCCCAGGCTGACCTGGAATTCACTATGTAGTCTCAGGGTGGCCTTGAACTCACAGCGATTCTCCTACCTCTGCCTCCCAAGTGCTGGGATTAAAGGCGTGTGCCACCACGCCTAGCTCGGCATCTGTATTTTTAAATGACTACTCTACGTTGACCAATATTTTCAATCGACTGGCCCAATAAAAATGACTGGCCATAGAAAAAAAAATGTCAACCGAGAGCAATTGGAATGTAAAATAATGTTAGGAGAAGGATTTCCCTTCAAATTGGTGCTCTGCTTGAAAATGGCTTCCCTAACTATAAAATGAGCTTTCAGGTTTATTTCTACATAGGGTCTTAGACCTGGTTCTTTTCTTGTGATATAGCATAATTAATTGCTCGCTTCCTTTATATTATTTAATTTAAACAAGTTTTTTTTTTTTTTTTGCTTTTTTTTTTGGGTGTGGGGGGGAGGTAGCCCTGACTGACCTGGAATTCACTCTCCTCCTGCTTCCAGACTCCTACATGCTGGGGTTACAAGCATGTGGCTGTCTAACAGCTCACCTTTAAGGTTAACTTTTCCAACTTCAAGGGAGTATTATTTCACTCCTATAAGATGAGAGAGAATATTATTTTCTCTTTAAAAAAATATTTTATTTTTATTTATTTATCTGAGAGACACAGAGAAAGAGAGAGAGAGAGAGAAAATGGGCTTCTAGCCACTTCAAACAAACTCCGGATGCATGTGCCACCATCTGCATCTGGTTTACGTGGGTTCTGGGGAATAGAACCTAGGTCCTTAGGCTTTGCAGGCAAATGCCTTAATCACTCAGCCAACGTATTTAAAACTGCTTAGTCTATGTAAATTATGACTTACTCAACAAAAACTGAATGGCCTTAGAAGGTATCAGTAAGTTAGGCAACAATATATTGAAGATTATGCATACTATGCTGATTTTAAAAAAATCAATTATTTAATAAGTAGCTAATAATTGCTATGTATTGTAGAAAATAAAAGCTTTTTTAAAAGAATTTTTTAATTTTTTATTTGTAGAGAGAGACAGAGAGAGAGGGAGAGGAAGACAGAGAATGGGCGCGCCAGCAGCCTCTCAGCTGCTGTGAACGATCTCCAGATGTGTGTGCCCCCTTGTGGTCAAGTGCAGCATTGCGCCCTTGTGTCACTGCGTCTGGCTAAACGTGGGACCTGGAGATTGGAACCTGGTTCTTAGGCCTAGCAGGCAGGCGCCTTAACCACTAAGCCATCTCTCCAGCCCAGTAAAAGCTTTTTATTATTGCTTCTAACATTTGGCATGCTGTCATATAACAAGTATTAATTTAGCAAATACCTCTGAGTGCCTACCATATGCCAGGTGCTCTTTTAAATACTAAAGAAGCCACGACAAGAGATATAAACTTGGGAGTCATTAACATATAATCTGAATTTTAGAGCCAATGGCCTAAAGTCATTGCAGGAGAGTTAATACATTTGTAAACAGAAAACAAAAGTGTAGCATTGATTCCCGAGGCAATCATTTAAGAAGGAATAGCCAGAGTGGAGAGGAAAATCAGCCGTGTCCCACAAGCCAAGAGAATCTTTTGAGCTACCAAAAAGAACTATTAAGGGCTGGAGGGATGGCTTAGTGGTTAATGTGCTTGCCTGTGAAGCCTAAGGATCCATGTTTGACTCTGCAGATCCCATGTAAGTCAGATGCACAAGGTGACACATGCACAAGGTTGCACAAGCACACAAGGTGGTGCACATGTCTGGAATTCAATTACAGTGGCTGGAGCCCTTGGCACACCAATTGTCTCTCTTGCACGTACATTAAAAAAAAAAAAAGCAAAGGGCCAGGCATGGTGGCACATGCCTTTGATCCCAGCACTTGGGAGGCAGAGGTAGGAGGATCACCATGAGTTCAAGGCCACCCTGAGACTATATAGTGAATTCCAGGTCAGCCTGGGCTAGAGCAAGACCCTACCTCGAAAAACAAAAACAAAAACAAAACAAACAAACAAAAAAAGGATAAGAAATGAAATAATAAGAGGGCTGGAGAGATGGCGTGGCGGTTAAGGCTCATGCCTGTGAAGCCTAAGGACCCAGGTTTGATTCTCCAGGTCCCATGTAAGCCAGATGCATATGGTGGCACATGTGTCTTAAGTTTGTTTGCAGTGGCTCGAGGCCCTGGCATGCCCATTCTCTCTCTTTCTCTGTCTCTAATAAGCAAATAAAAACAAATCTTTAAAGCTGGGCATGGTGGCAACTGCGTTTAATCCCAGCATTTGGGAGGCAGAGGTAGGAGGATCACTGTGAGTTCAAGGCCACCCTGAGACTACATAATGAATTCCAGGTCAGCCTGAGCTAGAGTGAAACCCTACCTCGAAAAACCAAAAATAAATAAAAAGAAAAAACAGAAAAATGGTCACTGGTTTTAAAGGTCACTTGAGATCTTGACAAAAGCAGTTTCAGAACCATAAAGAGGATGAAAACGTGACCAGAAAAGCTGAAGAAGAGAATGAAAGTGAAAGACATCAAGAACATCTCTAGAGCTTGGAGGGATGGCTTAGTGGTTAAGCACTTGCCTGTGAAGCTTAAGAACCCCAGTTCGAGGCTTGATTCCCCAGGACCCACGTAAGCCAGATACACAAGGTGGTGTATGCACCTGGAGTTCTTTTGCAGTGGCTGGAGGCCCTGGCATGCCCATTTTCTATCTATCTGCCTTGTCTGTGTCTGTCACTCTCAAATAAGTAAATAAAAAACAAACAAACAAACAAAAAAAGAACATCTCTAATAAAACTTGAAAATTTTTGTGGTAAAAAGAAACAAGGAATAGGGTGGTAGTGGGAAGGGTTCATGGAATTTTTGTTTTGTTTTGTTTTTCAAGGTAGGGTCTCACTCTAGCCCAGGCTGACCTGGAATTCACTGTATATTCTAAGGGTGGCCTCGAATTCATGGCAATCCTCCTACCTCTGCCTCCCCAGTGCTGGGATTAAAGGCATGCGCCACTATGCCTGGCTTGGTTTATGGAATTTTTTAAACTGGATACTATTTGTTTTTAAGATGGGAAACATTTTTATGTCATTTTCAGATGAAAAAGTTCAGTTCTGAAAGGTTAAGGACATGGTGTAACTTGTGTGAAGTCACATGGTAACAGAATCTAGATTTAAATTTTGGTCTGACTCCAATGTTTATGGCTGCTCCATTTCCCTGCTACCTTTCATTTATAGCCTAGTTCACAAATATATATGGCCAAAGTCATGCTTTCTGGTAAAATTATATTTAAAAAGAAGCATTTAGGACTGCAGAAATGGCTTAGCGGTGAAGGCGCTTGCCTGAGAAGTCTAAGGACCCAAGTTCCACTCTCCAGATCCCACGTGAGCCAGATGCAAAGGTGAGGCAAGCGCAAGGTTGCACATGCCCACTCAGTGGCACAAGCACCTGGAGTTGAATTGCAGGGCCTGAGGCCCTGGTGTGCCAATTCTCTGTCTCACTCTAAAATAAAAAAGGAAATAACAACAAAAAAAAGCATTTAATATCTTCATATACACAGTACAGTGATGAGGAAAACAATGAAACCAGATAGTCTGCTTTTGTGTGTCAGGCAGGACTACTTAACTCTTATGTTCTTGTTTTCTGAATAATCTTCATGTGTGTATGAGTATGGGTATAGGCATGCCACGGCATGCATGAGGGGCATAGGGCCTGGCCTTCCACCTTGTTTGAGGTAAGGTCTCTTTGTTGTTCACAGGCCTGCATGGTTCTCAAAGTCTCCTGTGTTCACTCCCACCTTGCTGCAGCAGCACTGGGATTACAGATGCCTGCTAATGCATTTGGCTTTGACATGGGCTCTGGGGACCTGAACTCGGGTACTCACACTTTTATTTTTATTTATTTATTTTGAGAGCAAGAGAGACAGAATTGGCACACCAGGGCCTTCAGCCACTGCAATCGAACTCCAAGATGCGTGTGCCCCCTTGAGCACTTCCATCACCTTTGAGTGTCTGGCTTACGTGGGATCTGCAGAGTCGAACATGGGTCCTTAGGCTTTGCAGGCAAACACCTTAACTGCTAAGCCATCTCTCCAGCCCAAAGTACTCACACTTTTGCTGCAAGTGCTTTACCACTGAGCCACCTCCCAGTCCCAACTCTCTGTACTACAATGGAACCCCAGTGGATTCATTCTAGTAGGCTTAGTATTAAAGAAGAGGAACTTTATGATTACCCATTATGGATGTTCTAACTCACCTTGCTTTTTTTGAAGTCAAAGCTTTATTTTCATTAAGCTTTCGTCCACCACTTTCTGTATCAAAAAAAAAAAGAACATATTCTTTGAGTTTATTTCTACACATTTAATATATAACATCTAATATGTAATAATTAGTCAAAACTTCATTCTTGACGGGCATGGTAGTGCACGCCTTTAATCCCAGCACTCGGGAGGCAGAAGTAGGAGGATCACTGTGAATTCAAGGCCACCCTGAGACTACACAGTGAATTCCAGGTCAGCCTGGGCTAGAGAGTGACACTATCTTGAAAAACAAAAACAAAAAACAAACAAATACACAAAAAAAAACCCTCAATTCTGTGACTCCCTACCAATATAAGATCTTATATATACATTTTTAAAATTTTCATACAATAGTCAAGTTAGACATTACTTTAAAAAACATTAATGAAAAGAGCCGGGCATGGTGGCGCACGCCTTTAATCCCAGCACTCGGGAGGCAGAGGTAGGAGGATCACCATGTGTTCGAGGCTACCCTGAGACTACATAAAGAATCCCAAGTCAGCCTGGACTAGAGAGAGACCCTACCTCGAAAAACAAAAACAAAACAAAACAAAAAAATTAATGAAGTAATAAACACCTGTATATAATGCAGTCATTTAGTTCCTTTAGGAATTTTCTCTAGCTCTAAAATTTTCCTCCATTTTGGTGTCATAGATTTTGAATATAGCGAAAACATTGCTGTTCTTTCCCTCTTTAAGTTTGTTTCAGAACATAAAATTTAGGTGAAAAGAAGGGAAATTAAACTACGGCTATTTGACCTCCTGACTATTAGGAGTGTGTACACATAAGTCAGAGATTAAAAAGAAGACATTGCATCATTGAGGGAGGCAATATTCTTTATTGCTAAATAGATGAGATATACCGAATATATAAATTTCATTTTATAAATAATGTAGAAGCTAAAACACTATTTACACAAGTATTTGATTCAATTTCTAGTTTTTATTTTTTTTTTAATTTTTTTTTTTTTTGGTTTTTCGAGGTAGGGTCTCACTCTGGTCCAGGCTGACCTGGAATTAACTATGTAGTCTCAGGGTGGCCTCGAACTCCCGGCGATCCTCCTACCTCTGCCCCCCGAGTGCTGGGATTAAAGGCGTGCACCACCACGCCCGGCTCAATTTCTAGTTTTTAAATATTTCATTTTTATTTATTTGAGACAGAGAGAAAGCAGAGAAAGAATGGGCACACCAGGGTCTCCAGCTGCTGCAAACAAACTGCAGATGCATGTGTCACCTTGTACATCTGGCTTACATGGGTCCTGGGGAATCAAACCTGGATCCTTTGGCTTTTCAGGCACCTTATCCACTAAGCCTTCTCTCCAGCCCAAATTTCTATTTTTAAAATTTTATTTATTTATTTTGTGTGTGTGTGTGTCTGGCCATGTCTGGGCCTCTTGCCACTGCAAACAAATGCCAGTTCAGATATATGTGGGTGGCTGGGATAGTTGAACCTAGGCTCGCAGGCTTTGCAAGCAAGCACCCTTAACCACTGAGCCATCTCCCTAACCCCTCAATGTTTTACTGTGAACACAGAAAAAATACCTGTGGTATTCCTTGCACCATCTTTCCATGTATCTGGAGTGATGACCGTACCAAGTTTCTTTTCACCTGTTACACAAAATAGTAAAAAAGAAAATAGAATTTACTATCTAATAAATACACTATATGAAAATGCAATGAAGAAACCCATTACTTTGTATTCTAACTTGAAAACTAATAAAAATATTATTAAAAACAATAAATATGCTACATCCTACCTGAGGTTCACAAGAGTATTAACAGTTGTATTCCAGTAGGAAGTTGCTGGTGTTGTATAAAATAAACTACGACTTACAATATTAATTGTGGGCCATGAATACACGACCCCGTAAAATTTGTAGGACTGTAAGATAAAATATAATAGGCTTTCATTGTTTGTGCTTTAAACAAATCTGAAAGAAAATCTATTCATGTCATTAATTACTCATCTAGGATGTGCACACCCTATACATGGAGCTGAGAAAAATAAAACCATAACAAAATAAAACACAAGCTCTGGATTGTGGGGTTTCACACCTATTAGTTTTTCTTTTAAAAAAAAATTATTTAAGCCGGGCGTGGTGGCGCACGCCTTTAATCCCAGCACTTGGGAGGCAGAGGTAGGAGGATCACCATGAGTTCGAGGCCACCCTGAGACTACATAGTGAATTCCAGGTCAGCCTGGACCAGAGTGAGACCCTACCTTGCAAAACCAAAAAAAAAAAAAAAAAGAAAAAGAAAAGAAAGAAAGAAAAAAAATTATTTGCCGGGCGTGGTGGCGCACGCCTTTAATCCCAGCACTTGGGAGGCAGAGGTAGGAGGATCACCGTGAGTTCAAGGCCACCCTGAGACTACATAGTTAATTCCAGGTCAGCCTGGGCCAGAGTGAGACCCTACCTCGAAAAACCAATAAAGTAAAATAAAATAAAATAAAATAAAATAAAAAAATATTTATTTATTACAGAGAAGGAGGGAGGGAGAGACACGGGGGTGGGGTGGGAGGGGGAGAATGGGCATGCCAGGGCCTCTAGCTGTTGCAAACAAACTCCAGATGCATGTTTCCACCAAATACATCTGGCTTACGTGGGTTCTGGGGAATTGAACCTGGGTCCCTAGACTTTGCAGGCAAGTGTCTTAACTGCTAAGCTATCTCCAGCCTAACCACTAGTTTTTCTAACAGCAGCCTGTAACTTGAATTCCGCAGGCAGGCAGGCAGGCAGGCAGGCACGCACACAAACAGCAGAATTGTACACAAGCCCTCTGTGCATTTCTAATTCTTTTCTAATTGAGAGTCAATAGCTTTCCTCCAGATTCTCAAAGAGGTATGAGGTCAGAGACTTCTAAAAAAGTTAAGATCCCCTCAATCAAAATATAAGATAGAAAATCAAAAGTAAAATAATTGTGAACTGAAATAAAAGGTTAAATATGTTAAATACCAAAAGAAAAGTCCTTAAGGGCTGGAGAGATGGCTTAGTGGTTAAGGCACTTGTCTGCAAAGCCTAAGGACCCAGGTTCGATTGTACAGTACCCACATGCTGGGATTAAAGGCGTGTGCCACCATGCCCAGCTTGAAATGTTTTAAAATTGATTGCAGTGATTTATTATGTAAATATACTAAACCCATTGATTCACGTACTTTAATTAGGTGGATTATATGGTTTATGAATTACATCTTTCTTTTTTCTTTTTTCCAGGGAGGGTCTCACTCTAGCCCAGGCTGACTTGGAATTCACTTCGTTGTCTCAGGGTGGCCTTGAATTCAGGGCACTCCTCCTACCTCTACTTCCTGAGTGCTGGGATTAAAGGCATGTGCCACCATGACACCTGAGGGTCCTTTTTAAAAAAATTTTTAATTTAGAGAGAGTGAAAGAGAGACACACAGAGTGAATTGGCATGCCAGGACTTCAGCCACTGCAATGGAACTCCCAGATGCTTGCGCCACCTAGCAGACATGTGCGACCTTGCACTTGCCTCACCTTTATGTGTCTGGCTTACACGGGATCTGGAGAGTTGAACATGGGTCCTTAGGCTTGGCAGGCAAATGTCTTAATCACTGAGCCATCTCTCCAGCCTGCCTTTTTTTTTTTTTAAAGCTTAATGTAGGGAAAAAATACATGGCATGCAATCTATAAAAAGGGAAGTATTAGTCCTATTTTGCCCCACAAAGAAGGGACAGAGTTTAATTCTGAATGCTACATATTGGGGAGAGAGTGACTGAAATAATTACCTTAAAAATATCGCCAATGCACTTGCCTGTGAAACCTAACGACCCAGGTTCAATTCCCCAGTACCCACATAAGCAAGATGCACAAGGTGGCACATGCGTCTGGAGTTCGTTTGCAATGGCTAGAAGCCATGGTGCACCCATTCTCTCCCTCCTTCTCTTTCTCATAAATAAATGAATAAATAAATAAATAAAAATATTTTAAAACTGCTAAAAAAATATATCGCCAATGCACTTGTATAGTAGACATTATACCTTCATTATTTCACTTTATTCTCACAAAACATGTCAGCTATTATAATTTATCAGATGGGAAAATAGGGGACAAGAAATATTAAGTAGTTCATCCACAGACATCCCTTTCCCTTTCTCTTTCTTTCTTTCTTTCTTTCTTTCTTTCTTTCCTTGAGCTAGGATCTTTCTCTAGCGCAGGCTGACCTGGAATTCACTATGAAGTCTCAGGCTGGCCTCGAATTCACATGGATCCTCCTAGCTCTCAAAGATGCTTCCACCACACATAGCCCACAGACATTCTTTTATCTCATCAAAGGATTCATGATGTCTATGACCAAAGTTTTGTCTACTGAGGGAATATTAAAAAAATGGGTCATCTACATTAAACAGAAGAGTTGAAATGGAAGAGCCAAATAAATGTCTAGCCTCAGGAAAAGATGCTTTTGCCAGGTGTGGTGGCATAACATCTTTAACCCAAGAACTTGGGTGGCTCAAGTAGGAGGATCACCAAGAGTGGGAAGCCAGCCAGGGCTACAGAATGAGTTTCAGGTCATCCTGGGCTCGAGAACCTGCTTCAACATACACACACACAAACCAAAAACCAAAAACCTGAGAAGCAAGCTGGGTGTGATGGTGCACATCTTTAATCCCAGTACTTGGGAGGCAGAGATAAGAGGATCACCATGAGTTCAAGGTCACCCTGAGACTACATAGTGAATCCCAGGTCAGCCTGAGCTAGAGTGAGACTCTACCTTGGAAAACCAAATCAACAACAAAAAACAATATACAGCATGAAAAGTTAAAAATCAAATATTTTCTTCCAAATTTCAAGGGTTTCATGAGAATTCCTGGGTGATAATTAATAGAGGAAAAGCCTTTCTACAAGCCAGGGGTTCCAAGATAGATTTCTTAGACAATGGTGAGCCTCGCCCACCACCCCAACCCAATGCCATGGTCATTCCTGAGACGGTTACATGATGGATGCGGTTCAGGGTTACCAGATAAAACACAGCACACTCAATGAAATTTTAATTTCAGACGCAATTACTTCTCAGAGTAAAATACGTACTAAATACTGCACTAGACAACACTTACTGTCCTAAGGAACAAAAGTAAGCTAAGCTTCAAAGAAAACCATCCACTGTTTATCATAAATTCACACTCAAAATTGTCTAGAATCACTTGCTACATCTGGCAATTCTAGCTTGCTAGCAAATGATTTCGAAGGCTCATCTGAAGACTACGGAAGCCAGTCTTGGTTGTCAGGGACGAGATCCAGGATAAGGGACAGTCAACAGCATTGAACAGAAACAGACAAGAGGAGCAGAACGGAGAAAACTGGGAACACCGAAACATATAGGACCAGAGACGGCCAAGAAACAAGAAAGGAAGACCAAGGGGAAAAAAAGATTGCAATCAAAGATCTGTGGGAAGAAAGGAAAACAACAAAGGGTCAAGGTCTCAAGAGACTCTAGCAAAGGCTTTCGCCGGCCACCTCCTTCCATAGACCCCTTAACTCACATTAAAACACTTTTTTTTGTTTAAATTATTTACTTATTTATTTGAGAGAGAGAGAAAGAGGCAGAGAGAGGGGGACAGAGAGAATGGGCGCACCTCCGGCCACTGCAAACTAACTGTAGACGCATGCACCACCACCTTGTGACTCTGGCTAACGTGGGTCCCGGGGAATCGAACCTGGGTCCTTTGGAGCTAAGCCATTTCTCCAGCCCCTACTCACATTTTTCACACACCATCCTTCCGCGAACGGTCGGCGTAGCCCAGGCGGCGGCAGCGGCAGCAGCGGCAGCAGCTACAGAAAAAAAACCAACATCAACACTACAACCTAAGAACGCTTCCTCTTCCGGCTCCTACGTCATCGCACGTCCGGCTTTTCAGCTCTGGGAAAGGCACGGGAGGAATACACGCGAGGGGTGGGCGGGGCGTATCGTTGATCCCGCCCCTTCCCTTTCACGATTGGCTGTCCGTCCGCACGCCCCTTGTTCTGCGCCTGCGCTAGGGCAGTAGGCTTTTTTTTTTGCGAGGAGTGCGCGGGGCTGCTCATTGGCCCCGCCCCTGCCCTTCCACAATTGGCTGACCGTCCGCTCGCGTTCCCGGTTCTGCGCCTGCGCAAGGGCAGTAGGCTTTTTTCGCGAGGGGTGGACGGGGCTGCTCATTGTCCCCGCCCCTTCCCTTCCACGATTGGCTGACCGTCCGTGCATTTCCCCGGTTCTGCGCCTGCGCGAGGGCCTTAGGCCTTTTTTTTTTTTTTTTTTTTTTTTTTCTTCCCCGTCTCACCTGATGGTGGCAGGCGGTCTTGCCCGCTTCCCTTTGGCGGGCGGGAGAGTTAGGTAAGCTGGGCTTGAGTGTGTGTGTGTGTATGTGGGGGATGCTTCCGCGCCTTCTCCTCCTCCTGTCGGTCCCCTGGCGCGGAGGTCTTCCGGCGCTGCAGCGCATCCTTCCGGCTGCAGCGGCTCGCGCCCTCTCGCCTGCATCCACGCCGCCCGCCCTCCGTCCGACGCTGGGTACCCACGCACCTAGGCTGGGCTCGGGGCAGCAGCGGAAGGATCGGCGTCGTCCCGCCCGCGGGCTGCTGCCATGCTGCCGAGCCTGTCGGCCGGAGAGAGGTCCAGGCCCCATGGCATAGCCCACAGGGCGCTTTCGCCATGACAGGTGTCTGAAGAAAGGCGAATGCTTCACCCCACCAACCAGCCCTGGAGTTTGGGTACCGATCTCTCATATGCACATGGGCCCGAAGTGGGGGGCGGTCTCTCTGTTGAGAAACTGGAGTCCTGATTCCCCTGCCTGGGCTCCATGATCTTCCCTTCCCCTCCAGCCTACCCGATCCTCTCTGTCAGTGGATGGATGGTAGACGCTTAAACTTTTTTTCTTTGTCCCTTCTTGCCATCCAGCCTTTCTTTTCTCGATCCCGGGGCGTCGCTTCGTATTTAAAAGGCTAGGCTTGTATTATTATTATTATGATGATGATGATGATGATGTAGGGTCTGGCTCTAGCCCAGGCTGATCTGGAATTCGCTATGTAGCCTCAGGCTGGCCTCGAACTCACAGTGATCCTCCTACCTCTGCCTCCCCAGTGCTGGGATGAAAGGTGTGTGCCACCACACCCGGCTAGCTAGGCTTTGAAATGGCTTTAGCGCGATAACCTTGCTTGTGTTTTCTAACTCGTACTTCCTGTTTTCCTTATTAAAAAGATAAGATTTGCTTTGAAAACGGTTGTGTGAATTAAACAAGGTCTATCACAGAACCACCCTCTTTTGCCTTTCACGTCGGTGTCCCTCTTGTACTGTTTTGGGAGGGGGTATTCATCATGATGTAACTTTGACTAGTACTTTGATAAAAATCCTTACCATTAGGCAATACAGTATACGTACTGTACACACTTTTTTTTTTTTTTTTTTTTTTGGTTTTGCAAGGTAGGGTCTCACTCTGGTCCAGGCTGACCTGGAATTAACTAGTCTCAGGGTGGCCTCGAACTCTCAGCGATCCTCCTACCTCTGCCTCCCCAGTGCTGGGATTAAAGGCATGCGCCACCACGCCCGGCTGCACACACTACTTTTGATTGGAATTTTACATCTGTAAAAGACATTGGGAACTGTTAAAGTCTGTTGCCCTGCCATCATTTAAATATTCAAGTGTATACTTGGTGCCACTTGGTGTTTGATTGTGGATGTGTATTGCTGTGTTGTTAGGCAAAGATTAAAAAAACATACCAGCAACAATTTAGCCAAAATGTGTTCATGGATAGTACAGAGTGCACAGGTTATATGTTCAACTGAACAAATGATTTAATCTATACATTTAAATTAAAAAATTATTTATTTATTTCATTACACACACAGAGAGAATGAATGGATGCACCAGCGCCTTCAGCCACTGCAAATGAACTCCAGTGGCATGGACTACCTTGTGCATCTGCCTTATGTGGGTCCTGGGGAATTGAACCTAAGTCTTTTGGCTTTTGCAGGCAAGCGCCTTAACTGCTAAGTCATCTCTCCAGCCCTAATCTGTACATTTCATTTCATATCTCTGATATGGTAAAAACACAACGAATTTTTTATTTGGTCCCAATTCATGACCCATTTACAGAAAGTAATCATAAATATATAAGAAGTTAGTAAAATTTTCTTTTTTAGTATGTGAGAGATATTTGGGCCACATTAGGAAAATCTACAGTAACAAAGATTGTCAAGTCAACATTCACATTTACACAGAGGCATCTTCCTGTGTTCTGAAATAAAAGCTATTGCCCATAGAAAAACTTTTGTTTGTGGCTGACTTTGGGGTGTTTCAAGCATGGGAAAATAATTATTACATCTTTTTCTTTTCTTATTTTTCCATAGCCACCCAAGAGGACACCATGAAAGATACTGACATCAAGAGACTACTGTATACCCATCTTTTGTGCATATTTTCAATTTTTCTAAGCACTTTCATTCCATCATTCTTCTTGGATAATTTCTCTATATTGGAAACACACTTGACGTGGCTGGGCATCTGCTCTGTTTTTGTAACTGCTGTCAATCTCCTATTATATTTTGTAGTGAAACCAAATGTATCCTCTAAAAGAAGTTCATTATCTCATAAGGTAAGCTTTACTTAAAAAAAACAACAACAACAAACTTCATTTGTGTGTGTGCAGTGCACATGCTGAAGTCTGAGGAACCTGCTCTTCTACCTTGTTTGAACTTAGTCACTTGCTACTGCAGATGAACTCCAATCTAGCTGGTCCATGTGCTTCAAATTCTCCTGACTCTTCCTCCCATTGTCCTAAGTGTGTTGGGATCACAAATGCTTGTGCTAGTTTGTGTTTGGCTTTATTTGGGTGCTGGAGAATTGAGCTCAGGTTGGCAGGCTTTGCCAGCAGGTGCCCTTAGCCACCGAGCTAGCTCCTGAGTCCGGATGTTTACTTTTTGTTCTTTCTTATTTTGAGGCTTACTTTAAAAAAATTTATTTATTTGAGAGCGAGTGAGAGAAAGAAAGAGCCAGATACAGAGAAACGGAATGGGCTCTCCAAGGCCTCCAGCCACTGCAAACAAATTCCAGACGCATGCACCGCCTTGTGTATCCCTGGCTTACGTGGGTCCTGGGGAATCGAATTGGGGTCCTTTCAGCTTTGCAGTCAAGCACTTTAACCACTAAGCTGTCTCTCCAACCCTGAGATTTACTTTTTAATAGCCAGATTTTAGATGGTGGTAGTGTCTTTTAATGTAAGATTAAGTATTAGTCATGTGTTCATTGAGTTATTTGCAGCATGTAAAGGGACCCTAGGGCTTGGGAGAAGGCGCAGTGGATAAAGTACTTGCTGCACAAGCCTGAGGTCCCGAGTTTGGGTCCCCAGAGCTCACGTGAAGCCAGATGCAAGGGTCTATAATCCCAGCACTCCTACAGCGAGCTGGGAGGCGGACATAGGAGAATCTCTGGAAGCTCACTGGCCAGCTAAACTGGCTTATAAAAGTAGTGGAGAACAACCAAGAGATCCTTTAAACAAGGTGGAAAGTGAGGACCACCACCTGGGATTGTCCTAAGACCTCCGCATGCATGCATGCAAAGATTTTTAAAAAAAAAATCCTGATTTTCTTTGAAAACAATAGCTTATTATTTACTATCCACAATTTTTTTTTTTTTAATTTTAGAGAGAGAGAGAGAATTGGTTTGCCAGGGCCTCAGCCACTGAGATCCAACTCCAGACACTTGGGTCACCTAGTGGGCATGTGCGACCTTGTGCTTGTCTCTCCTTTGTGTGTCTGGCTTACATGGGATCTGGAGAGTTGAACATGGATCTTAAGGCTTCACAGGCAAGCACCTTAACTGCTAAGCCATCTATTCAGCCCTATTACAATGTTTGATACATCCTTGACACACATTAATGTGGAATTATGACTTCTTTAGTGGGTCACAGTGTAAACATCATGAGCCTATATAATCATTGTCGTATGTCATCATTGAAGATAAATGCATATAGCTCTCTATCTTTGAACCTTATTTTATAAGGCACTATAGTTTATTTTCATCTATTTTTGTATTTTTTAAATGAGTAGGTTTTTCATAAATTGCAAAATAAATCATTGTAGCAACTCTTTCAAACATGGCCTTCCTTGACTAAATAATTAAAAGGTTTTAGATGTTAGAATCAATTTTCTAGAACATAGTAGTATAACATTTGATAATCTAAAATTAATAAAGTACTCACTTTACACTCAATACTCTATATAACTCTCTGTTAAATAATTTTGAACACCTTTACTGGCTTATGATTTAAAATGCTTACTATGTGATTTGTAATTATATCTTCAGATCAAGCATGTCCCATGCATGAGTCTATTGTAGATGTTCAGGTATATGTATATATATATATATATATATATATATATATATATATATATATATATATGTGTGTGTGTGTGTGTGTGTGTATGGTTCATACAATAATAGGAATGTGATTTAGGAATTTAATTAGTATTTTACCTTTTCTTAAAAAAATACTTTATTTTTATTTATTTGTCAGACAGAAAGAGGGGGGGAGAGAGAGAGAGAGAATGGGCGTGCTAGGATCTCCAGCCACTGCAAACAAACTCTAGATGCATGCACCCCCTTGTGCATTTGGCTAATGTGGGTCCTGGGGAATCAAACCTGGGTACTTTGGCTTTGCAGGCAAATGCCTTAACCACTAAGCCATCCCTCCAGCCTATATTTTACCTTTTTTTTGGTGCAGTTTTCCCAGGAGTTTTGTTTGAAAAATGATTATATTTATGTGTATGTATGTATATGTATGTGTGTGTATGTATATGTATATACATACATATATAAATGTAGTAATCATTTTCTGAAGATATTTTATGTATCTTTATATAAGAAGGGCACTTTTTGTATCCTAGCACTTTATTTAATCAATCAATATTGAATAAATGTTGATTAGAAACATAGCAAAATATACTTGGGGATAGAATGTGTTTGTGTCATTTATCTTAGTTTTTTTTTTAAAAAAATTTTATTTTTATTTGAGAGAGAGAAAGGCAGATAGAGATTTTTTTGTTGTTGTTTGAGAGAGAAAGAGAGAGCTAGAGAATGGGCACACCAGCAGCCTCTCAGCCACTGTGAATGAACTCCAGAGCATGTGCCCCTTTGTGGGCAAGTGAGGCATTGCACCCTTGCGTCACTTTTTGTGTCTGGCTAAATGTGGGACCTGGAGATTGGAACTGGCGTTTCTTAGGCTTGGCAGGCAGGCGCCTTAACTGCCAAGCCATCTCTTCAGCCCAAGATTTTTTTGTGTAGTCTGTGAGGGCTGTGTGTGTGACTAGACATGTGATCTGAGTTGACTATACCCAACAAAGAATGTTCAAATGTTTCACACATTTTGGAAATAAGTTTTATTTGTGTATGAAATGGAAGAATCTTTACTCATTTCTATTTCAGGTGACTAGAGTTTTGAAATGCTGTATCTACTTTCTTATGTCTTTCCTCCTTCATGTGGTTTTTGTTCTTTATGGAGCACCACTGACAGAGTAAGTTTGAAATTTTTCCTTTACATTTATGTTTTTAAAAAAATATTTTATTATTTATTTGTTTATTTGACAGAGAAAGAGTGAGAAAGAATGGGTGTGTCAGGGCCTCCAGCCACTGCAAATGAATTTTTTTAAAAAATATTTGGGTCCTTTGAATTGAACCTGGGTCCTTTGGCTTTGAAGGCAAAGTCATCCCTCCAGCCCAAATTTATTTATTTATTTATTTATTTATTTATTTATTTTTATTTTTTTATTTTTGGTTTTGCAAGGTAGGGTCTCACTCTGGCTCAGGCTGACCTGGAATTAACCTGTAGTCTCAGGGTGGCTTCGAACTCTTGGCGATCCTCCTACCTCTGCCTCCCAGTGCTGGGATTAAAGTCATCCCACCCGGCTTTCAAATTTATATTTTAATACATTCATTTGCTAAACAATGTGCTATCTCTTCGAAGTTAGAGGAAACGCCATAGTGTGTTTAATCAATGGATTATGGCAGGAGACAATATCATTGTTCTGTTTTAGCACCGTTCCTGTTTTAAAAATATTCTTCTGTCATCTAGCTTTCTGTTTACCTAACTGCATACGAGGAGGAGGCAGATGAGAGACTAGGCTATAGTAGTAAATTCATGGCCCTTGGAAGCCTGTAAGGGAATTCAGTATTATGATCTGTGTAAGTTGGTTGGCTTTGACTAGTATATCTGGTCATAGTGAATATGATTCCTAAGTAGCTGAGTTTATTTTCCTAAAGAAAGTCAGTGGATTCTTGTATTTAAATAGCTAACAAGGCAATGTTTATGGGGTAAATTTTTTTAAATTATTTTTTATTTATTTTTGGAGAGAGAGACAGAGAGAGATAGACAGAGAGGGACAGGGAGACAGATAGAGAATGGGTGTGCCAGCAGTCTCTCAGCTGCTGTGAACGAAATCCAGATGTGTGCGCCCCCTTGTGGTCAAGTGTGGCATTGTGCCCTTGCCTCACTTTGCATCTGGCTAAACGTGGGACATGGAGATTGGAACCAGGTTCTTAGGCTTAGCAGGCAGGTGCCTTAGCTGCTGAGCCATCTCTCCAGCCCTGGGGTAAATTTTAAGCCAACAGTTTTTGGGTTTTTTTTCTGGATGTGGTGGCAAACACCTTTATGAGGCGGGGGGGGGGGTTCTCCAGGGCCTCTAGCTACTGCAATCAAATTCCAGACATGTGTGCCACCCTGTGCTCATGTGCAACCTTGTGTGTCTGGCTTATGTGGGATCTGGGGAGTTGAACATGGGTCCTTTGGCTTCGCAGGCCAGCATCTTAACCACTAAGCCATCTCTCCAGCCCTCAACAGTTTTCAAAAACTGACCCATTTCAAATGAGTGGAAACTAGAGATATTTCTTATGTAATAGAAAATTTCAGTTTAGCAGTGATTATTGACCATGGCAAATGACTGATTTATACACATACATAAGTACTTTAAACTAACAGGTATTCCTTTTATTTATTTTTTAGTATGTTTTTTTTTTGTTTTTATTGTTTTAGTTTTTCGAGGTAGGGTCTCACTGTAGCTCAGGCTGACCTGGAATTCACTATGTAGTCTCAGGGTGGCCTCAAACTCACGGTGATCCTCCTACCTCTGCCTCCTGAGTACTGGTGCCACCACGCCCTGGCCAACAGGTATTCCTTTTAGACAGGAGAGGACAAAACCTTTGTCATGGTAGTTTCTGTCAAATCTGTCTTAGAGTAGATGAAGGAATGGAACCATAGTTCCAAGGCTGGAGATTTAATCAAAATGCAAATTGTTAGGCTTCAATCAGAAGCTGTAGGGGTGATACCTGTCAGTCTTTAGTTCAGGCTCTTCAGGTGGTTCCAAAATAAAGTTGAACCACCTTTTTTAGAGAAAGTTCCAGAGTGTTAAGGAAGAAAGCTACATTTGTAGAAATGAAGCTTTTTTTTTTTTTGGTTTTTCGAGGTAGGGTGTCACTCTGCCTCAGGCTGACCTGGAAGTAACTGTATTCTCAGGGTGGCCTTGAACTCAGGGTGATCCTCCTACCTCTGCCTCCCGAGTGCTGGGATTAAAGGTGTGCACCACCATGCCCGGCTATATGAAATGAAGCTTTTGCACTGGCAGTCTCAGTATGGATGTTAGGATTTTCCATTTCTGAAATTTATTATTCAAAAATTGATTATTTGCTAGGTTTTTTTAGCTCTTATATTTCAGTACTAAAAATATGTATAGACATTATTTTGGTGGATCTCATAGCTTTTCAAAGCAAAGTATAAGAAAATGTTTGAATATTAAATCTACTTCCATAATAAAAATTATTCATGTGTATCTAGATGGGTGCCTTTATATAAAGTTAACTGGGTTCTTTTTTTTCCCAGGTTGGTGTTGGAAACATTTTTATTTGCAGTTATTTTGTCTACTTATACTACAGTTCCTTGTCTATGTTTATTAGGACCAAATCTCAGAGCATGGCTACGAGTTTTCAGTAGAAATGGGTAAGTTAAAATTTTGTATTTTAGTGCTGATTTATAAGAATTAATGACATGTTTTTCAGTTCATGTCCGTTCACTGATTATTCTATGACTGTTTCTCGGTACTCTGGTTCTCAAAGGTGGTCGCAGGGGCTGATGCCGAAGGAGAATGGGGAGCAGGAATAGACCATTTGAGAGGGTCTTCAGCAGGCAGTACTATTGGTCCCTGTCTCAACATTAACAAGATCAGCTCTGTTCTTTGATCTCTCTGCATGCTAACATCCCTCTTAGTCTTTTGTTTGAAAAAAAAAATGTTTCTATTACCAAAAGAAAGCATTAAAAACTACTCAGATAGGGCTGGAGAGATGGCTTAGCGGTTAAGGTGCCTGCCTTCTAACCCTAAGAACACTGGTTCCAATCTCCAGAGGTTCCAATCTCCAGGTCCCACGTTTAGCCAGATGCAAAGTGATGCAAGGGCGTAATGCTGCACATGACCACAAAGGCACGCACGCATCTGGATTGTGTTTGCAGCAGTCTCAGGCTGGCCTCAAACAGAAATCCTCCTACATCTGCCTCCCGAGTGCTGGGATTAAAGGTGTGTAACACCATGCTTGGTGTGTGAAATGTTTAAATTTTTTTTTTTTTTTTTTTTTTTGGTTTTTCTAGGTAGGGTCTTGCTCTAGCCCAGGCTGACCTGGAATTCACTATGTAGTCTCAGGGTGGCCTCAAACTCTTGGCGATCTTCCTACCTTTGCCTCCCGAGTGCTGGGATTAAAGGCATGCGCCACCACGCCTGGCTTTCTTTTTTTAAAGGATTATTTATTTATTTATTCATTTGAGAGAGAGGGAGAGGCAGAGGCAGAGAGAAGGAGTGAATGGGCATGCCAGGGCTTCCAGCCACTGCAAATGAACTCCAGACACATGTGCCCCTTGTGCATCTGGCTTATGTGGGTGTTGGGGAATCAAACCTGAGTCCTTAGGCTTCATAGCAAATACCTTAACCGCTAAGCCATTTTCCCATCCCCGAAATGTTTAATTTTGAACTAAGAAAACCAGGAGATTAGAGCTTAGAATTTTTTTGTCCTATTATCACACAGCAGCAAAAACATTCTGAGCACTTACTCTGTGTTGCACATTATCCTAAGCTCTGTGTGGATTCCACAGTATTGGGAAGATTTTTATCTTCCCTGAGGAGCTTGCATGTACAAGGGATAAGAAAAAAATGAGCAAACGGTATGAAACTAAAATTGTGGCAACCTTAAGGTCAGTGCTGTTGGAATAGAGGAGTAGGGAAAAAATGGAGCTGGAGAGCGGAATAATCTATGTGGACTTGGATCAGGAGTGTAAGATTTGATGAGATCAAGAAAGGCAAAGATAACTTTCATAGGGGAGAAAAACCATAGAAACTGAAATTAATTTGGCACTTTTGTATAATTTGGAAGTTAACAGCCCAAGGAGAGCAGAGGATGTGTAGAGGTAGCTTGACTGTAAATTACTGGCTTTTTTCTTTGGAAATGAGTATTGCTTACTTCATTTTATAATTAATTTATTTATTTTCTTGTTTTGTTTCATTTTTTGTGAAATTAAATGATCTGTTTATAAAGTCTCTAAGAATCAAAAGCATAATAAGTGAAAACTTTTTTCAACATTGTTATTATAGTATCCCAAATATAATTCACTTCTTTTCCTGTTTTAGTTTGGAAAATTTAAATTGTGAAAGCTGGTTGAAATCTTAATGGTTTGAAATGATAGTTTATCCAGTTGTGAATTCTGTGCCTAAAGATCTGTGTCAAAATGGAGTATTTGGAGGAACATTTTCAGCTGATTTTCTAGTTCATTCTTCTGTGTTCCTAAAACTCCTGTACTTTACAAAATTGGGCAGTGCAAACAACAGAGTTTATGTGAAAGGATGTCATTAGGGACATAAAGCTCAGAAACGTAATCAATGGCACATGAAGAGAAGGCAGGAACTTACTAAAAATGATAGCATAGTTTTACAGTATGAAATGGTTAAGAAATACATAAATATTATATTAAACATAGCCCCTTTCCTAGGAAAAGACCTGAGGTTTGCTTTTAGAAGTGGACTTGGAAAGGGTTGTTCCGTGTGAGTTATTGTGAAGTAATGTGACCAAGAATTAACAACACATGTGGATGGGTGTGAGCCATGTGCGTTAAGTAAGCTGAGTGTTGCGGTCAGCTTCATGTTGCTGAGACAAACATCCAGGCAGACACAGCCTATGAGAGGAAAGGGCTTATTTCAGCTTAGAGAGTCCTGGGGAACACTATCAATGGTAGCTGGCTCGCTTTCATAGAGACACCACCAACAGCCAACAGCACAAAGCCGCCAGCAAGCCGGAAATGCCAGAGCTGAAAGTGCTCAGTACACACCTACAGGAGCTGGATTTACATCAGCCTCTGTGACACGCCCTGTCTAGCAGGGCTCTGCCTGCCAGGGGCAGAAGTTGCAAGGTCATTTATTTTATTTTTTTTTATTTTATTTTTTTTTTTTATTTTTTTTTTTTTTTTTTTGGTTTTTTCGAGGTAGGGTCTCACTCTGGCTCAGGCTGACCTAGAATTCACTATGTATTCTCAGGGTGGCCTCGAACTCTCTGCGATCCTCCTACCTCTGCCTCCCGAGTGCTGGGATTAAAGGTGTGCGCCACCACACCCAGCGCGGCTTCCTTTTTTTAAAAAAATATATTTTATTGATTTGAGAGAGAGAAAGAGGCAGAGAGAGAGAGAGGGAGAGAATGGGCACTCCAGGGCATTCAGCCTCTGCATAAGAACTCCAGATGCATGCACCCCCTTGTGCATGGGTCCTGGAGAATCCAACCTGGGTCCTTTGGCTTTGCAGGCAAATGCCTTAACCACTAAACCATCTCTCCAGCCCTTTTTTGGTTTTTCAAGGTAGGGTCTCGCTCTAGCTCTGGCTGACCTGGAATTTACTCTATATTCTCAGGGTGGCCTCGAACTCTCGGCAATTCTCCTACCTCTGCCTCCCAAGTGCTGGGATTGAAGGCGTGGGTCCTCTGTTCTATTCCATTGATCAGAATTTTCCTGTTTTTCAAAGTAGGTCTTGGTTCTATTTTTTAGAGAGAGAAAGAGTGTGTGTGTGTGTGTGTGTGTGGCTGCACCAGGGACTCTTGCTGCTACAAATGAACAGCAGACGTTTGCACCATGTTTTGCATCCAGCCCCACATGGGTGGGTGGCTTGGGAATTGAACCTGGGCCAACATGCTTTGCATACAAGTACCTTTAACTACTGAGCAATCTTTCCAGCCCCTGGTTCCATTTTTTGACATTTATGATATATAAGATCACAAACACTCTTTTTAGAAAATATTTTATTTCAGAGAGAGAGAGAGAGAATGAGAATGGGCACACCAGAACCTCTACCACTATAAAGGAACTCCGGAGACATGTGCCACTTTGTGCAGCTGGCTTTCCATGGATACTGGGAATTGAACCTGGGTCCTTTGGCTTTGCCAGCAAGCACCTTAAGTGCTAAGCCATCTCTTCAGCCCCACGAACACTTTTGAATATACCATACAATCACAACAAAGGACAAACTCTTGGATGTTTGTCTCTTTATTTTAATAAACATGAGCTGGTGCTAAGTGTACTAGAACAATGAAAATAGGCTAGTGGACTCGGAATCACATTGATACCTTGATTAAAAACCTTCCATGGCTTTATTTTTAAAAATATTTTATTTACTTATTTGAGAGAGAGAGAGGCAGATAGAGAGAATGGGTGCACCAGGGTCTCCAGCCACTGCAAATGAACCCCAGACACATGTGCCACCTTGTACATCTGGCTTACATGGGTACTGGACAATCATACCTGGGTTCTTAGGCTTCGCAGGCAAGTGCCTTAACCACTAAGCCATCTCTTCAGCCCTTTCCGTGACTTTTAAAATTTGTGTGTGTGTGTGTGTGTGTGTGTGTGTGTGTGTGTTGTGTCTGTATTCATGTGGAAGACGCTAGAGATTGATGTCATGTGTGTTTTCCACCTTATTTTGGGGGACAGGGTCTCTCACTGCACTCACTGAGCTAGACCAGCTAGCCAGCAAGTCCTCGGGATCCTCCTGTTGCCACCTCCCCAGCCCTGGGATTACAGTCAGGTACTACATAGTGGATTTGTATTTCTTTTTTTTTTTTTTTTTTTTATGGTTTTTCGAGGTAGGGTTTCACTCTAGCTGAGGCTGACCTGGAATTCACTATGTAGTCTCAGGGTGGCCTCGAACTCACGGCGATCCACCTACTTCTGCCTCCCAAGTGCTGGGATTAAAGGCGTGCGCCACCACGCATGACGATTTGTATACTTAAATAAGTGAATTGGGGGCTGGAGAAATGGCTTAGCAGTTAAAGCATTTGCCTGCAAGGCCAAAGGATCCCAGTTCGATTCTCCAGAACCTACGTAAGCCAGATGCACAAGGGGCACATGTATCTGGAGTTCATTTGCAGTGGCTAGAGGCCCTGGTGTGCCCATTCTCTCTCTGTCTGCCTCTCTTCTATCTCTCTCTGCTTGCAAATAAATAAATTTTCAAAAAAACATAAGTTAATTGTGTGTCTGGAAAAGGGTTTCTTTGGGTATTTTTTTGTTCATATTCAAAACAGTTTTATCATAATTTTATTTTATTATTTTTATGATAGGTTGGCCTCAGGGTTGCCGAGCCCAGCCTTGAACTCACAACAGTCCTTCTGTCTGAGCCTCCCCAGGGCAGGGATTACAGGCGTGAGCCGCTGCGCCTGGTTAAAAGCTGTTATTTTAAGAAGGTTCAACTCTAACCTACTTTTCCAGCCTTGCTTCCTCTTCTTCCTCAGCCTCAGCAATGTCACATATGTTCTGTCTGTAATGCAGCCTTTTCTCCAGGTCAGGGTCTAACACTGCTTGTTCTTTCAAGTCCATCTGACCTTTCCTCTTCCATAAGGCAAGAAAAGCAACCCCTTCCCAGCCAGCTTCTCCCACCCTCTCTATCTCCAGGAACATCCCTTTCTTCCTTGCAGCATCAATGAGTTATGCGTCAAGTGGAGGCTTGTCACCATCTGCCAGTTACAACCCAGTCAGAAATTACCATAGAGGGGCTGGAGAGACGGCTTAGCAGTTAAGCGCTTGCCTGTGAAGCCTAAGGACCCCAGTTTGAGGCTTGATTCCCCAGGACCCACGTAAGCCAGATTCACAAGGTGGCATATGCATCTGGAGTTCGTTTGTAGTAGCTGGAGGCCCTGGCATGCCCACTCTCTCCCTCTCTTTCTCTTCCTGCCCCCCCTCCCCCGTCGCTCTCAAATAAATAAAAATAAAACAAAATGAGAGAAAAAAAGAAATTACTCTTGTTAACTGCCTGAACGATCGTTCTTTTCTTTTCTGTTTAACTTGGTCAGTTTTGTTTCTCTTTGAAACGGAAGTAGTTCTCCTTTCTGCTGAGTGGTGGTTGAAGAACTGACTGGCACTGACCATTCCTATCTAAAAATGGAGTCAGCCCAAGTTTGAGTCCCCAGATGCGCAGAGGGGAGGGTGCAAGCATCCACAGTGCTTGTGGTTGCACATTTTCCTCTCCCTCTGTTATAAAAAATACATTAAAACTAGAAAATAATGATAAAGCCCAACAAATAATACAAATTTGGATACATGTACTTGTCTCCAGCTTCCTCCCTGACCCAATTTTTTTAGATTTTATTTATTTATTTATTTATTTATTTATTTATTTATTTATTTATTCATTCATTCATTCATTCATTTATTTATTAGAGACACAGAGAGAGAATGGGCACGCCAGGGCCTCCATCCACTGCAAACAGACTCCAGAGACATGCGCCACCATGTGCATCTGGCTTATGTGGGACCTGGAGAATTGAACTGGGATCCTTGTGCTTTGCAAGCATGTGCCTTAACCACTAAACCATCTCTCCAGCCCACTGACCTAATTTTTAACAGAAACAAGACTCATGAATTCACATTTGGTCGGGTGACAGGAATTGGTTTATGAACTGAATCTCATTTGAGACACCTGTAATTCAGTGTATATTTTGTGTTCAATAATTGGGAATTTTTTTCTAATGATAGAAACCACAAATATTGGCTCCTTTTTCCTACACGAATTGGAAAATTTTCTAATGATAGAAATCCTCTAACAGAGCAAATATTTGGGGCTGGAGAGATGGCTCAGTGGTTAAGGCACTTGCTGGCAAAGCCAAAGGACCCAGGTTTGATCCCCAATCCCCATGTAAGTCAGAGGCCACAAGGTGGTGTATGCATATGGAGTTCATTCACAGTGGCTGGAGACCCTGGCATACCCTTCCTTTCCTTCCTTCTTTGCTTCTTTCTTTCTCTCTTCTTTCTTTGTTTCTTTCTCTCTCTCTCAAATAAATAAATTAAATATTTTTTTTTAAACCCAAATATTTGCTCCTTTTTCCTGCACTATCTATAAAGCCGTCCTTTTCATTAACCTCTCATTAACTCCACCATGCATTTTAAGCAGTGGAACATTTTGACTCTACTTACAGTATTGGTGAGGGCCTTTACCCGTAACCAGACATGTGTTCTGTGTGACTAAGCATTCACTCTGAGGTTGTGCTCAAGACCCTGCTAAGACAGTGGCAGTTAACTGTAAAGAGGGATGGTAGGCAAATCACTGGATTTTTTTTTTAGACAGTCTTGTTATGAAACCAGTGCTGACCTTGAACTCACCATCCACTCTGCCAGCTCAGTCTTGGGATTCCAGGTCTGCACCACTATTGTCATTCTTACTCTTGAAATATTTTGTTCTTATCCTCTCTCCCTTCTTTACAAAAAAGTAATTAATTTCATGTAACCCTGAGGAAGACCGAGTAAACCACACTCCATTCATGCAGTCCATACAATAGACTGCTGCTGTATGGATTACCAAAGAAAAATAAAGCAAAACCAGGTTTATAGCATGATGCATTAGAGCTTTATTTCATTTATACAGGTACTCCTCCAAAATAAAATTGTGTGTATATTTGTAATTGCATAAAATAATTCTAGAGTGGAGGGCTGGAGAGATGGCTTAGTGGTTAAGGCGCCTGTTTGCTAAGCCTAAGAATGCTGGTTCCAATCTCCAGCGGTTCCAATCTCCAGGTCCCACGTTTAGCCAGATGCAAAGTGACGCAAGGGCACAATGCCACACTTGACCACAAGGGGGCGCACACATCTGGATTTCGTTCACAGCAGCTGAGAGACTGCTGGTGTGCCCATCTCTATCTGTCTTCTTTTCCCTCTCTGTCTCTCTCTGTGTCTCTCTCCAAAAATAAATAAAATAATTAAAAAAATTAAAAATAATTCTAGAGTGATATGTAGCAATTTGCCCATTTGGAAAGGACTCAGGAGTTGTGATATGAGTCAAAGTGTTCTTGTTTTTTTTTAAATTTTTTATTTATTTGTAAGGAGAGAGGGAGACAGAGATTGGGCACCCCAGGGCCTCTTGCTGCTACAGACAAACTCCAGATACATACACACTGCCTTGTGCATCTGGCTTTATGTGGGTCCTAGGGAACTGAACCCAGGCTGTCAGGCTTTGCAAGCAAATGCTTTTAACCACTGACTAATCTCCCTAGACTTGTGCAAGTGTTCTTTGTGCATGTAATGGTTTTCCAATGGAAATGCATTTATACCTTCTTACCAATTATTAATTTTTTTTTTTTTTTTTTTTTTTTTTTGGTTTTGAGGGTAGGGTCTCACTCTGGTCCAGGCTGACATGGAATTAACTATGTAGTCTCAGGGTGGCCTTGAACTCTCAGTGATCCTCCTACCTCTGCCTCCCGAGTGCTGGGATTAAAGGCATGCACCACCATGTCCGGCTATTAATTTTTTTAAATTTATTTTATGTGAGGGCAACAGGCAGACAGAGGCAGAGAGAGAGAGAATGGGCGTGCCAGGGACTCCAGCCACTGCAGATGAACTCCAGATGCATGCACCACCTTATGTATCTGGCTTACATGGGTCCTGGGGAATTGAGCCTCAAACTGGGGTCTTTAAGCATCACAGGCAAGTCCTTAACCACTAAGCCATCTCTCCAGGCCCCCAATTATTAATTTTTAAGTAAATATCTAAATGTCAATTTGAGCTGATCATTTTAAATGAGCAGAATGTGTGTGTGTGTGTGAAATGTTAATTTATGCTCCTGTTTGTTTGATTCTCTCAAAGTTACCATTGGCTGGCATGTTTGTGTTTTCCAGAGTGACATCCATTTGGGAGAACAGTCTTCAAATCACCACAATTTCTAGTTTTGTAGGCGCATGGCTTGGAGCATTTCCTATTCCACTGGATTGGGAAAGACCATGGCAGGTTAGTTTCAAAGAGTTAAAGCAACATCATATATATTGCCACAACAGCAGGAAAGCCAATTAGGCAAACTAGTACGTGTATAGCAGTTATTTTGATGTTAAGTAGGGAACCGAGTCCTTCTGTCAGTGTAATCCAAAGGACTGCTTTTTTTTTTTTTTTTTTTTGGTTTTGCGAGGTAGGGTCTCACTCTGGTCCAGGCTGACCTGGAATTCACTATGTAGTCTCAGGGTGGCCTCGAACTCTCGGCGATCCTCCTACCTCTGCCTCCCAAGTGCTGGGATTAAAGGCGTGAGCCACCACGCAAAGGACTGCTTTTTGAGACCTGACTCGGTGCTGTAGATGTACATGGTGTCTGGGTGTATCTTCCACTGTTTGTTTGTTTGTTTCTGCATGGGTAGGTAAATGTTTGTTCTTCAGCTTTTAAAACTATATTATATAAGAGGTTTTTGTTTCTTTTTTAACAATTACTGTTCTTGTTATCTTAAATCATATTTTCTTGACTTGATAGATGGTCAAATAAAATATATTTAAAAGCATATAGCAAAGTAAGATTTAAAATGGAGGTATGTGATATCTGATACAGCTTGAAAGTTGTCTGCCCCTGAGTCTCAATCTCTAGCCATGAGGGTTTTCTTTTTGTTGTTGTTCTTGTTGTTTTTTAAATTTTTTATTTGCAGAGAGAGAGAGAGAGAGAGAATGGGCACATGGGGCCTCTAGCCATTGCAAATGAACTCCAGATGCATGCACCACTTTGAGCATCAGGCGTTATGTGGGCACTAGGGAATCAAACTTGGGTCCTTAGGCTTTGCAGGCCAGTACCTTAACCACTAAGCCATCTCTCCGGTCCATAACCATGAGTTTTTTGAGACAGGGGTCTCACTGTGTAGCCCAGGATGACCTTAAATTTGTGGTGGAGCCTAGGCTGGCCTCAACCTTATGATCTCCTGCTTCAGCCTCCTAATTACTAGTATTACAGGTGTGAGCCATCATGCCTGGCACCATTATCTTAATTTTTGCCTTGTTTTTGATTTTCTGAGACAAGGTCACCTGTAGCCCAAGATAGAGCCTTGAACTCAATATGTGGTTGAAGATGGCCTTGAAATTTTAATCCTCCTTCCCAGTACTAGCATTTCATAAAACCATAGTGCACATGATCTAATTTTTAATGGCTTTGTACTTTGTTATTTCATAATTCCTTTATTATTTAAACTCACTATTAATCATTTAGTTTGTTGTATTGTACTATAATAAAACTGCTTTGATAAACATCTTTGAATCTATAGTGTCATGAATTTTCTAATTATTTTAAGATAATTTTTACCACCACCAACAACAACAAGCAACAACAACAAAAGAGTTAAGCTGGGCATGGTGGTGCACGCCTTTAATCCCAGCACTTGGTAGGAGGATCACCTTGGTAGGAGGGTCAAGGCCATCCTGAGACTATATAGTGAAGTCCAGGTCAGCCTGGACCACAGTAACCCTGCCTTGAAGAAAAACATTATATATGTGTGTGTGTAGGTTTTTTTTTTTTCACTATGAAGAGAACTTTTATTTGTAGTCAAATCCTCTGTCACTGAGTTGTATATCCCGAGAACATTTTTCTGAATATTTCTGAATGCTATTTACTTTTAAAATTTAAACAACATCAATAACTATTAGAAAGTTAAAATTTCTATTTTTTTAACCCATGTAAAGGAAATAATCACGTGTATTTTGGTGGTAATTTTTGCAGCACTCTTCCTATGTGCAACTATTCATAATGAGCATATTATTTTTCATATTCTTTTTTTCCTTTCAGTAGTACTATGCAGCTTATTACGTGTCAGTAAAAAGTTACATGCGTATAATATTTTATTTTCATAAAATAATAATGGCAAGGTTTGTTGTGGTTTTGAGGTAGGGTGTCACTCTAGTCCAGGCTGACCTGGAATTCACTATGTAGTCTCAAGGTGGCCTTGAACTCACGGCGATCCTCCTACCTCTGCCTCCCTAGTGCTGGGATTAAAGGCGTGCGCCACCACGCCCAGCTAATAATAGTGTGTATGGACATTTAAATTGTTTCTGTTTTCACTACTCATTAATTTCTTTACCATACTTCACTTTGTATCTTTGCATTTTTGTTCAGTTTTCTCCATAGGTTAAGTTCCTAGGTATGGCTGGATTAAATTGGTCACACGTTCCCCCCTTGTAGGGTCTAGATTGTGACTTGAACGTAACTTCTGACTTTTCAGTTCCATTCTCTGTACTTTTATTTACGTGTACTCTGTCTTCCAGAGAGTTCAGTTACTCTTTCACGTTTCACCATTCTGGTGGGTTGATTTCGCCCTCCTCAATTTGATCTTTTGCTTTGTTATAGAAATCGCCAGAGGTTTGGAGAATGTGGTGTCACCAATATTCTTGCCAAAGTTTTGGTGTTCATTAGAAATGTTGTGTTTCTTTGGCCATCTCAGTGACTAAGTTGGCATCTTAGGGAAATCACCCACACTTGGTTTCATTCAGCAGGAGATTATCAATGGTTTCTAAACTGGAGGGCAAAATTATTGAAAACTATACATAGGAAATTGTTTCAAACTAGTAAATTCATTACTTTCAGTTAATGCAAATAAATCTCAGTCCACAATATTGAAAAAGAAAGCACTACGGGATATCAGTTGTCATGAATTTGTAATGTATATAATTAATAGGCTAGTTTATATACACACTGGGTATTTTAGAGTATAAAAGTTTGATCTTGCACATATTTAAAGCTTTTTATTTATAAGACTATATGGAGGTGGAAACAATTATGTGGAGTAGATGTGCTGTGTAAAATGGGGGTTTAGGTTTGCTTAGAAAACAAATATTAGGGGCCTAGAGAGATGGCTTGATGGTTAAGCTCTTGCCTGTGAAGCCTAAGGACCCTGCTTCAAAGCTTGATTCCCCAGGACCCACATAAGCCAGATGCACAAGGTGGCGCATGCATCTGGAGTTTGTTTGCAGTGGCTAGAGGCCCTGGCGTGCCCATTCTCTTTCTCTCTGCCTCTTTTTCTGTATGTGGCTCTCAAATAAATCAATAAACAACAACAAAAAGAAAATATATATTAAATATGCTGGGCATGGTGGTGTAAGCCTTTAATACCAGCACTTGGGAGGCAGAGGTAGGAGTATTGCCGTGAGTTCAAGGCCACCCTGAGAGTACTGAGTGAATTCCAGGTCAGCCCAAGCTAGAGTGAGACCCAATCTCGGAAAATCAAAAAATAAAAATATAAATAAAATAAAGTATATATTAATTATTTACAATTCAGTTGTCCACTTTTTAGATTGTTCAGGCTCTTAGCTACTTACTTCCTCCTTTGGTTTATGTGTATAGTAAGGAATGTGCTAGATACAAATTGATGTTATCATATTTTTAAAATATTACAGTTTCACTTGACTTACTGGCTTAGGGTATAGTATTATTGAGACAGGGTCTCATTCTGTAGCCCAGGCTGGCTTTGAATATTCAGTAATTCTTCTGGCTAAGCCTTGTAACAATTATTACTCACTATGCCCAGTTGAATTATTGATTTTTCTAAAAAGATCTTTTAATTAGCTAATTTAAATGTCTCAAGTTGTTGCTCATTGTTTCAAGAGTGTTAATGATGACCCACTTACTCCTTGAGATGGGTCCATACATATGAGGAGGAATAACAGAACTGGCGTGTAATTAAAAATATTTTATTACACTCATTTGCCCTGCTCTTGGTTATTTTCTAATGAACTGGAAAAATGGTGAGGTTTCTTTTTCTTCTGCTTTTTATTCTCAACAAACAAGGCTGGTATGTAATTGTTACTTTTCAATATTTCTAGATCCATAGAACAAAAAAACTCAGCGTGGCTCATGGTGATGACAGAATCTGCCAGAGAAGCCATAAAACAGCAAAATTTCATGAGAGCATCATAGTGTTTACAGTCTATCTAAAATGTAACTTATTATTAAAAAGAGATTTTAGTTCTCTGTTCCTGTAACCCCATGTTTGGTTTGCTTGTAGTAAATCAAGCTTTTCTGGGTTATGATGTTTTATTTGTATTCCAAGTCAGAAAAACTGGAATATCTGGTTAAGCAGTTATACTTTCTTGAAAAACATGCACGAACACACCAAGCCCAACAAAACCTGTTACATGTTTTAATTCCATTTTTTCCCACTTTGAACTCAAATCTGATTTTGTATAATGTTCCTGAGGCCAAGCTTACGACTGACATGTGAGTTCTATAATGAGAAATTTCAAACATTTATATTTTTTTAAATTATCTCTTCATTAAGTAACTGGAAAGTCCCATTAAAACATTAGTCTCAGTGACAAATTTATTTTCCAATTACTATGAACCTTAGGTGATTTTAAGTAATGACAAGCGATGAAAGAGCCTAGACGTGGGCTCATGCAGGAAGCTTTTGCTTTCTAGAAGGCAGCAAGGGGAGTTGGTTAACCAGGGTAGAGTAGGGTGGCTATCTACTGCATTGTTGGTTATCAGTATTTTGTTGTGTGACGTTTAAAATTCATCATGCCTCTTCACTCCTAGAGAAAGCTTACAGTTACTGACAAAATTAATATCTGGAGTGCAGAAAACTTTGCACATTATTATCTGATCCTTTATCTGCTATAACTAGATAGCCAAAAAGTATGTTTCTGCTGTCTACAAAGTACATGGTCTGTAAGGATAACAGATACTTGGGTACTGCACAGGAATTTAATTAACAATTTAGATTCTGATTAACTTAGATTCAGATTTAATATGCTTTAAATGTTAGTTGCTTTATAGACTAGGTAGTTAAAAGCTTTCTTCTTCATCTGAAAATGTCAGCTTTTTATCAAAAAGGCCAGTATTCCCTGTTATAAAATAATTGCTGGAAGATTAAGAAATGATGTTGGTTATTCTGAACAAATGAAACTGACAGGGGTCTTTTTTTTTAACCCATGTTTTATTATTAGGGATTTATTATTAGGTTGGCAAAACCATGATTAAGAGCTGTTCACATTCTGGCTCTGCCACTTGCTAGTGAGGATTAAGTAATAAAATCACTCTAAAATACTGAGCCCAGCCCCTGGCCTGTAGTTACTGCTTAACCAATGTTAAGGCACTTGTGACCTACAGAAGTGGTTTAATGACTTAGCACACCAAACACTGCAAGTTCTACTATTTACTGAATTTTCACTTATTAGAGAGTGCATTTGTTAGTTTGTTGTCTTGTTCATTTTTCTCATTTTCTTAGTTTGGTAAGTATTAATTTCCATTTATGGTTATTTGGTATTTTTAAACGAACTTATGGGAGTGTTTGGATCTGTAATCATTTTCAGTCCTGGGTGACATTTCAGGTAATAGTAGAAAGAACACAGCATCATCTGTAGTTGTCTCCACGTCCCAGGCAAGGGGCTTGGCACTATCCCAGAAGTCATTTAATCGTGACAACTGTAGTGCAAGGTAGATTTCGTTCCCATTTTTACTCTGCAGAAAGTCCAGTGTGGGAGGCGAGGAGTACACATCTTGTTCAACATTATTCTGCTGGCAAGAGGAAGATTTAGGATTCAGTAAAGAGTCCCACCTACACCTACCTACATTGCGATTCTCTTCTCTGCCGAAGATCCAAGCATAGCATTTCTTTTTTAAAAAATGGTCATAGCTTAGTTCTTTTGGAAGTTTGAGTAGGCATTAAATTGCTTTCTTTTCTCATTATTTCCTCTAAATGCTATAGCCACTCTGATGTCTGTATTTCAGACCAGAATGTAATGTATTTGTGGGAAAATATTTAAAGCTAATAATTCCTTTGTGTCTGTCTGAAAACCTTCCAAATGCCTTTAAAGCCTGACTTCAGTGGTGGTACTACCTTTAAAAGGAATTGAGGGCTGGGAATGATAGCTCAGCAATTAAATGTCCTTGCCTGCAAAGCCTAATGATCCGGGTTTGATTCCCATGTAAGGCCAGACAAACAAAGTGGGGCATGCATTTGGAGTGGGTTTGCAATGGCAAAAGTCTCTGTCTCTCTCTCTCTCTCTTTTTTTTTTTTTTTGGTTTTGTGAGGTAGGGTCTCACTCTGGTCCAGGCTGTCCTAGAATTAACTATGTAGTCTCAGGGTGGCCTCGAACTCTCAGCGATCTTCCTACCTCTGCCTCCCGAGTGCTGGGATTAAAGGTGTGCGCCACCACGCCTGCTCTCTCTCTCTCTCTATACACACACACACACACAAAAAATAGAAATATTTTTTAAAATAATAATAAAGGAATCAAACCAGATAATCAGGTCTCTTCTAGGATACTTTCATATTTTATGAAGTTAACAAAGTATATTTTCAACAATTGAATTGGAAATTTGAATTTTAGAGATTACTTTTGAGACAATTTTAAATTGTTTAAAAATACTTGGATTGGGGATAGGGCTTAGCAGTTAAGGTGCTTGCCTGTGAAGCCTAAGGACCCAGATTTGATTCCCTAGGACCCATGTAAGCCAGATGCACAAGGTGGTGCATGCATCTTGGAGTTTGTTTGCAGTGGCTAGAGGCCCTTACATGCCTGTTCATTTTCTCTCTCTACCTCTTTCTTTCAAATAAATAAAAATACTTGTACTAATTTCCATTAGATATCAGATAAATGAGACACTGTTATATTTAAAAATCTCTTTTTACCTATTTTACCAGGTTAACATTTTAGTCTTTATGAAACATATATTCATTTTCTAAAGCCACAGATAACTTTTATGAATTGAAACTAGGAATCCTAGGATTCTAAACAAATTACTGCAGAATGCCAGATGCTTGGAAAATGGTTGTATGAGAGCCAGGCGTGGTGGCGCACGCCTTTAATCTCAGCACTCGGGAGACAGAGGTAGGAGGATCACTATGAGTTCGAGGCCACCCTGAGACTACATGGTGAATTTTAGGTCAGCCTGAGCTAGAGTGAGAACCTACCTTGAAAAACAAAACAAACAAACAAACCAAGTGAAGAGTTGTAGAAGCTGGGCATGGTGGCACACGCCTTTAATCCCAGCATCTGGAAGCTGAGGTAGAATAATCACTGTGAGTTTGAGGCCAGCCTGAGAATACATAGTGAATTAGTCATTCTCTTACCAAAAAGATTACACTGTGTCTTATACCAAAATAAAACATTTAGTGTGTGCTTTCTAAGTTCCAGCATGAGGGAAAAACGTGACTTAGCTGACAGAGTTGGTTTGAAATTTAAAGATGTCAACTTATTGTGTTAGGAAGACTGGCCAGGTGAATTCGCATGCAGGTGTCCGTGGGCATTTAGTGTGACCTTGACAGGAATTCCATTCCTAGGGACTATGTACCTTTCTGTCAACAATGTCCTCAGTCTGTGCGGGTGCAGAGAGGCAGGGAGAGGTCAGAGTAGATAGATGTGGTGGGTGTACACTCACACCTAGCCACACAGGGGCCAGGAGAGGTCAGAGTAGATGTGGTGGGTGGGTGTACACAGAGCCACAGAGTAGATGTGGTGGGTGTACACACACGTAGCCACACAGGGCCCAGGAGAGGTCAGGGAGGGGAGAGGTCAGAGTAGATGGGGTGGGTGTACACTCACACCTAGCCACACAGGGCCAGGGAGAGGTCAGAGTAGATGTGGTGGGTGTACACACACACACCTAGCCACAGGGCCAGGGAGAGGTCAGAGTAGATGTGGGTGGGCCAGGGAGAGGCCAGGGAGAGGTCAGAGTAGATGCGGGTGGGTGTACACTCACGTAGCCACACAGGGCCAGGAGACCAGAGTAGATGTGGTGGGTGTACACACACAGGGTAGCCACACAGGGCCAGGGAGAGGTCAGAGTAGATGGGTGGGTGTACACTCACTCCTAGCCACACAGGGCCAGGGAGAGGTCAGAGTAGATGTGGGTGGGTGTACACTCACTCCTAGCCACACAGGGCCAGGTGAGCAGATTCACCTTTGTGTCAGGTGTTGGCTACCTAGAAAAAAGTCAGAGGCAAATGGAAGTGATCGTTTAATAAAGACTCATGCAAAAGCAAATTTGTTGTCAGCACAATTAGCAACCAGCTTGTGAGAGATGTACGACTCGCTTGCCTGAGTTTTGCCTTCCTTTTTATCTGGAGAGAGTCAGTTATACCAATGGTTATGAGTTCTAAATGTTCCCTCCTCTGCAGACATGTCAGTGTCCCCATGCCATCTGTAATGGGGTCGCACACCCTGACCCTTCGATTTGATGTAATTTTAGTATATTGTAACATCAATTTTTAAGAATTTATACTAATATTTATCCCAAACTGAAGTTCGTCTTGACGTCTTGATTTATGTAGGGCCTGAAAGGTTTTGAATGTAAAGACAGAGTCATTCATATGAGACGTCAAAAGAAACATGATACAGGGCTTGGAGAGATGGCTTAGTGGTTAAGCGCTTGCCAGTGAAGCCTAAGGACCCCAGTTTGAGGTTTGACTCTGCAGGACCTACGTAAGCCAGATGCACAAGTTGGCGCATATGTCTGGAGTTCTGTTTGTAGTGGCTGGAGGCCCTGGCGCACCCATTCTCTCTGTCTGCCTCTTTCTCTCTCTCTCTGTCGCTCTCAAATAAATAAATAAATAAATAAAATAAACAAAAAAATTTTTTAAAAACACGATATAAGCCAATTATTGAGTTTATAATTACCAGTTACTTGGGACCTGAGGCGGGAGGATTGCTTGAGCTCTGGACTTCAAGGCCAGCGTGAGCCACATTCCAAGACGAAGAAAATAGCTAAAATTAAAAAGGCACCGTTGTCTACCAATGATTGTTTTAAACCAGTGCCTATACTTCATTTTGCTTCTTAAAGTTTGTGGAAAATGATGGTGATAAGTAGAAATCCCTTCTTCTTGTGAAGCAGGCGCCGGACGGTTAACATGCTGGTGTGTTGCCCGGCTCTTGAGAACTGACTTCGGTAAGTTTTCTGTTCACTGGTCAGTTTATTAGCTGTTGGTTCTACATATTAATCCGAGCACTCACGAGGCAGAGGTAGGAGGATCGCTATGAGTTGGAGGCCAGCCTGCGACTACATAGTGACTTCCCTCCAGGTCAGCCTGGGCTAGAGCAAAGCTCTACCGCGAAAAAAAAAAAAACAAACAGCTGTGAACCCTCAAAGGTAGAGGGATTATGATTAACACGAAAAACACACAGATTTATCTATGAAGGTCCTGACTGACAAGGAAGGACACATGAAGTGTTAAAAGAACCGAGGGCAGTTCTAGAACCTTTGCATCTATACAGAGAGATTGTAATAGCAATTGGCTTCCAATATGCCTGCCAGGGTTCTGGTCACTGGTGCTGTGTGTCAGATGCTGTTACTGGCAGGCACCGTGCAGCGTAAGACCTGACTGTATCATGAAACCCCGGAAGCCCCCTTCATTGTGCAGGGAAGCCAAGCACAGGAAAGGTAGATAACTTGCCCAGGGCTGTTGAGTGGATACAGAGCCAAGATCCAAACAGACCAAAATCGGTGTTGGTAATTATCCTGCGTTACTTTAGAACACGGCTGGAAACAAACATACAGTTCATCTTTCCTCCAGTGTCGGCAGAGTTTTGTACAGCATCGCCTGATCAGACGAGAGCCGCAGTCTTCATGTAGAAACATGCTTCTGCAGTCTTGTGTCTTTCGAACAGCAGTGTTGATATGACAGAAAGCATACACGACTTGTATATCTATATATAGGAATTTGCCTTTTAGCTTGTGGAGATGAAACTGTTTTCTATCTGAGAAAAAGTATCACTACAGACATCATGTAGCCAAACCTTATGCTGTGTGATATAAGAGCTTCAATAATTCTGGTCAGAGAAAAATTGCTCCCTTTTGGTTTAGCTGATGAGATAATGGTGCCCACAAGCAGGAAATTTTTATTCACTTTTTGAGAAATGTATTTACTTACTCATTTATTTTTTGGTACTAGGGATACAACCCAGAGCCCTGTGTGTGCTTGGAAAGCACTGTACCATTATTGAACTACAGCCTCAGCCCACTTGTTCTTTTTCCTTTCTTTTTTATGTTTTTATTATTAACATATATTTCGTGCCGGGCGTGGTGGCACACGCCTTTAATCCCAGCACTCAGGAGGCAGAGGTAGGAGGATCGCCGAGAGTTCAAGGCCACCCTGAGACTACACAGTGAATTCCAGGTCAGCCTGGACCAGAGTGAGACCCTACCTCGAAAATCCCCATATATATATATTTCGTGTGGATACATCATGTGTCGGTACCCTCTTTTCCCTCGTCCCTGCCCCCATTCCATTGGGGACCCTCCTCAGTGGGCTTGCAGCTATTCCCCATGGGGTTGTGGTTTATGCATTGTGGGAGCAGCAGTCAGTTATATTGGGTGGGAGGGCACTCCCCTTTTTTTTGAGACCGTGTTTCACTCTGTAATTCAGGCTATCTTGGAACTCCCTCTGTTGTCCAAGCTGGACTCAGGCTCATGCGATTCTCTGAAGTGCAGGATTTCAGGCCCGCACCACCATGTCCAGCTCGTTTTTTTTTGGGGGGGACAGGATCTTGTCTTGTTATGTAGCCCAGGTTAGCCACAGCTATACCATCCTCTGCTTCAGCCTCTGAGCGCTGGGATTATAGGCGTTTGCACCACGCATGGCACAAATACTTTTCAAATGAATAGCCAGTCATCTTTTTAAAAATTGTATTCATTTATTTATTTGAGAGAAAGAGTCAGAGAGGGTGGGGAGAAATGGGCATGCCAGGGCCTCCAGCCACTGCAAATGAACTCCAGACGCATGTGCCACCATGTGCATCTGGCTTATGTGGGTCCTGGAGAATTGAACAGGGATCCTTTGGCTTTGCAGGCAAAGACCTTAACCGCTAAGCCATCTCTTCAGCCCTAAAAATTGTATTTATTTACTTGAGAGAAACAGAGAGAGAGAGAGAGAGCACCAAGAGCGCTTGCTGCTGTAAATGAATTCCAGACATAGGTGCCACTTTGTGTATCTGGCCCTACCGTGGGTGCTGCGGAAGCTGAACCTGTGCTGGCAGATTTTGCAAGCAAGTGTCTTTAACCATTGAGCCATCTCCCCAACCTGCCGCTTCTCTTTTAAAATAGGTTTTCCCTTTCACTAATTTTAGGCATGTGTATTGTATGACATTGTTACTCAGCATGAGTTGGTCTTTCCACTCAGTAGTCTCGGCATTTACAGTTCTGAGAAACTGGATACAAAGCAGATAGCCCCTGTGGCAAGCACTCGGGAAAGAGTTTCTGTGTATGAACACCTTCGTGCCTGTTTTCCAATTTCCCTGAACTAACACAGAATTACACGACCTCAGGCTGCTAAATGGGTAGCATATATGTTAAACTATTTATGGCACAAAAATGTTAAATAGAAACCTCCATATGTAAGATAAGGGAATAGTTTGAAATAAAAACACATCTCGCGGTGAAACGATTAAACCAGGATTATTAGACAAGCCAGTGCAAATGGTGCCATGGAGTAATTTTAAGTTTTGAATGAATCCTAAGAGGGTAGGAAGCTTCTTGGGAGTGGGTACTAGTGGGCAACCCCCCCAAACTGCCTTTTCCTCTCTTGGTCCACAACATCAGAAGTGCCCTGAAATGACAGGGAAATCCTCTTTAGAAAGACTGTTTCAGGAGAGTTTAACAGCAGGTACAGCACCAGGAAACTGTCTTAACAGCCAGGGCAACTTTTATTTTGCTCATGTCATGGATTTCTTTTTCTTTTTTTTTTTTTTTTTGGTTTTTATTTTGCTCATGTCATGGATTTCTTGAGTTTTACATGACAGGGAATCACCACGTGTTCCAAGCCTTAACCAACAAAACTTTTTTTCTTATTTATTTAAGTGGGGGGGGGCGGCAAAGAATGGGTGCACCAGGGCCTCTAGACACTGCAAACGAACTCTAGCTCCCCTTGTGCAAGTATGGCTTATGTGGGCCCTGTGGAATCAAACTGGGGTCCTTAGGCTCTTTGCAGGCAAATGCCTTAACCGCTAAGCTATCTCCCCAGCCCCAGCAAAACTTTTCAATCAACATTTAGTTCATTTTTGGCAGTTTCATTGGCGGTGGAGTAGGGAAGCCGTTTAAGGGATATGTGCGGATGTTTTTGAGAATGTGTTTTCAACAGGGAACCACAGTAAAAATCAGTGACGAAAGCAGCGTTTAGTGACCCAAGTTGCAATTTGGCTGGGGCTCCTGAGGGATTATTGTGCATACGCTTTGAGCCTTTGAACAAAGTGGAGGTGCTCATGTGATGCTAAGGGTGAGCAGTCTTGCAGCCGAGGAAAGGGAAGAATCTTTTCCCAAAGGTTTTCATTTGGTATAAAATCTAGTAGAGTAAGAAGTGTAGTACATACATAGATAGTAAACTATGCATTTCATTTTATTTGTACCCCATGTATTAAGGAACACTGTTAAAATAACAATCATTTAAAAAGCAACAACCAACAAACCAGTATTTAATTTGGTATTTAAAATAAGTAATTGAAAATCAAATAGAAGCAGTGTGTAAAGTAACTAAGGCAATTCATAACAAATACCATGAATGCAAGCTCTACTTATTGGAAATATAATTCAACATTGGTAAGCTAAAATGTACCTGGAAAGATAGAATAAGGGCATACATTAGCAAAATGTTAAATAAGGTTTAAAGGAGCCCCTAAAATTACTTGTAAGGACTTTAGAACTAATTCTCTTACACAAAACAACTGATTAACTATAAATATTTTCTACATTCTTCCATACATGACCTTATTTGGAGCAATGTATGTGAATTCACTAACACAATTCATGCTAATTAAATTGTTTGAAGTACTTTATTTCCCTCACTAGTTTGAAACAATCATTCCAGAGAGTTGTCTAAATTTCTATTAAAACCTAAGCCTTTGATGAAGATATGCTTCTGAAAAATAAGGCAGTTCTTCTACAATCTGCTCATGAATAGAAAACAAATCTTTGGTTTTTTAGTTACAAATGGCAAAGAAGATTTTTGCAAAAAGAAATACTAAGTAACCAACACAATTAAAGAGCTTTTGATAAGCAATGGGAAACTCCAAACCCCATCAAGGTCAATAGAGTACCTAAGGCACCTCAGGTTCAGATGATGCATGCAGTCATCTTTGCTTAGAGCTCTGACAGCCTCTTTACATGAACCTTACCACCCGGAGACGGCGAAGCTGCAAAGGTGACGTCAACAGTGACTACTGGGAAAAGAAAGGAGAACGATAAGAGCGCGTGATGGGAGGGACTGTGGAAATAATCTGTTCTACCTCCCATAATTGTGTGAGGAAACTGAGGCCAAGGAAGAAACAGGGTCATACCAGTTTACGTTTCCAGATTCCTAATCCATTTTTCTCTCAGGACAGGAAAACGCTAGATTTCAACTTATATTGTCTAATAAAGTGTGAAGGGTTCCACAGATGTAAATTTGAAAGAAAAAAAACATCCCCATCAAATCGCCAAAGGCAACTTGGAAAAGCATAATATTTTACTGTCTTAATTCCTTTACATGGTTGGACAACTTAGCTAATATGTCAGCTGATGTACACAGTTTCTTTCAAGTCTGTCTAAAAATAGATCCGAACTAAACAAGAAAGTTAGAGAAGTTCCATTTGAGCATACATAAGGCCATGATACCTAGTGTGAACCGCCATTGCTGGGAGAAGACATCAATGTCAGGTCAGACAAGGCTGCTGTCCAAGTTCTCTCACTCTTCAATGGGACATGGTGCTTCTATTTTCAAAACCTCTACAAAGCTCACATGCGTGATCGTACGTCCTAGATGTGTGACTGATCTGAACACTTAAGGCTGACGTTTTCAAGTATAAATGTTTAGTGTTGCGTTACCCAATGCAAGAAAGACTGGAAACATAGTATCGATTCGATTTTTGCTTCTTTCGACGGCAGTAGGTGGTTCATGGCACACCTCTGTCTAGCACTGCTGTCTGTTGCATGCCATTTGGAATAAGGCAGACACAATAGCAGACCAATGAAAGAAGCCAGTTACGTAACAGAACCATTTCTTATAGTGGCTTACCTCTACTTCTATGGCCAGTTCCCCAGGGGGAAAAAAAAAGACTAGAAATGGCTCCAGTATTAAGTGTGCTTTCAGATGAACATGAAAAAGTTTCACGATGTGTTTTAGGCAGAGCCTTAACCTAGGGGCCAACACATGCTGCCTGTGTGTTAAATAAACCAACATTATTTACTTCTAGCTTAATATAATATGGTGAAATGAATATGGCTGGAAAAATGGGTGTTTGGAAGCCAGCAGTATTGTTTGCCTTGCACTCGAGGAGTGGACATAAATGATGGTTATGACTTCTGTCCTGGTCGCCGTACCTGTATCTGAAAGGGGACATCAACTTTATGTATGGAAGCAGCTACTCTTAAAAATTCCACGTGTCATGCTTTGATCCTAGGTCTTTCCTTTTTGTCACAATTTAAGTAGTTTCCTAAGGTTTGGTCAGCATACACATTTGTTTGATTTTTATGTATACAGCCAATGTGGGATTTAAAAAAAAAAAAATTACCAACTAATTCAGAGGGCTAAATTGAGTCCAGGATTGTGACCACCTCTGATCCAAATTTTTAATTTTTAATTTTAGCATGTATCTCATGCAGCTTGGGGATATCAAACTAAATCTACAATTGCCAGAAGCCTTGTTACAATTTAATGCACATCAACTAAAATGTGTACATTTTTAATGTTCATGATAAATGCAGTTATGACCTATTATACTTTTGGCATTCTTTAAGAAAGCACGTGAAGCTTTACTATAGAAATATTTAGGTTACACTTTAATTTGTGCTCAAGTAATAAGAAAACATCTGTTTGTTTTTATCTCCTGCGTTCTTTCCTCAGGTGTGGCCCATCTCCTGTACACTCGGAGCGACCTTTGGCTACGTGGCTGGCCTGGTTATTTCACCACTGTGGATATACTGGAATAGAAAGCAACTTACATACAAGAACAATTAAGAGGAGCAAAAGAAGCTATTCTTTGTGCGGATTCCATAGGGCTGTGCAGAGGTGTGTGTGGTCCAAGCCAAGCATTCCAGTACAGCACTGGTTTTAAAGTTGTTTCAACATGATGTGATTGTAGCTTCTAAAACTATGAAGCCCCTGAGAGATTGTACCTTCTAGTGGAAATAAAGTGTTTATAATAGATTGTAGCTTCAGATGCTGTTTGTTGCTAAGAAACATTCGTAATGAACTTTATAGAATTTTGAAGACAGGTTCCCTCTGCCTCTCAAATTTTAAACTGCTTCACCGTAAGAGGTCTGGGCACAGCTGAAGCATTTCAAATGCTTACTGGAGAAAAAAAAAAATGGTCAGTTTCCTTGGCCACAGAAGATGTTTCTCACGTAATCAAACAACAGTTTATACATCTTGATCCTATTCTTTTTTTAACTGTGTGTTTCTTTGGAGTTAAAATGGCTATGATAGCCTCATCAAAAACAGTCTTCAATCCCTTCTGGGTTAAAGCTGAACATTCCACATAGCAGCACGCGCCTATCTGTGAGAGAGAGAACAAAAACAACAAAATACGTAAACCATTTTTATACAGCACATTTTAAGGAAAAATATAAAATACAGCTATGCAAAACTGACTAAGCATCCACATTCATACTTCCCAGACAGAGCCAATTGGTTAGAACATTAGTGCATGTCTTTGCAGACTTGCTTATGAAAAATTCATCACATAATCACATATTAGGTACCTGCTACACACACACACACACCATCGTTTAGATGCTGGGATATGTCAAGTGAAGCAAAGAGCCAAAGTGTCCTGCTGTGTGGGGCACAACAAAGGAGGGACTATTTAGAAGTCAGTAAATGCTAGGGAGAGAGCAGAGGGGGGTGGTGGTGCTTGTGGTCAGGGAAGGTGTCTCAGCAGGTGAAGGTTGAGCAGTGGGGGATCCAGAGGACCACAGATGCAAAGATCCCGAGGCAGGAAATACTCAGTCCATCCAGGACGCAGAAAGGAAGCCAGAGGGTTCGGTGAGCATCTGAGGATGAGGAAGGTCAGCGAGGCAGTCTTGAGGTCATAATAATGAGCTTCCACTCGGAGGGTGGACCTTCCATTTGCTGAAAACTAACTGTATGCTCTTATTTGTCGAATGTGGCAATACAGTCGAGAAGAGTTAAGTGTCACAAGAGAGGGAGACGAGAGAAATAGGAAGGGAGATGGAGTAGGGAGTGGGAAGTGACATCTGAGCTGGGCCCTGGAAGGAGGGAAGAATGACTAGCGTCCACTTAGGGAAGAACTTTTCCAGGTAAAAAGACAACAAAGTACAAAGGCACCAAGGAAACGTTGGAGACGATCAAGGAGCCCGTGTTCTGGACAACGGTGAGGAGGGCAGAGGGAGCACCGTGACTCTGGGCCACCTGGAGGGCTCGGGTCTTTGTGCCAGGAACATAATGGAAGATTCTGGCCTGACCAGTGACCTGATGGACAGAACTTATACCTTGAGATTCGCTCTGGCTGTTGAATGTGTTGAATGACAAACAGTTGTGGGTCAGAGACAGAAGCGGAGGTGAGTCGGAAGCTGTATTTCAGGCCAGGGGTGGTGAGAAAAAGCGTTTGGAACCTGGATCTGTTCTGAAGGTAGGGCAATACACTTTGCTGAACAGTGGATGTATGGTATGAGAGAAAGAGCAAGGTCAAGAACAACTTCAAGGTTTTTTGGCCTGAGTAACTGGGATGCCAAGCTTAGAAGGTGAAAATGAGGAATTTTCGTTTTGGACATGTGAATTTTGAGATGCATGGCCACTCGGATGGACATGCTGAACGAGCAACAGGATAGTCTTGTTTGGAGTTTGGGGACACAACCTTTAGGATCGCATAGACTGTTCAAGCTACAGGGTAGACCTGGGAACAGAAGACAGTGCTGGAACCCACTGACTGATTCAGAGAACATGGGAGACAAAGGGATGGAGGAGAAGCACAGATGGAAGAGAACCAGAGAAGCTGCTCAGTGAAGCCAAGTGTTTCCCCAAAGAAGCCAGGGCTGGGGGTGTAGCTCGGTGAAAATATTTTTTAAATGCTTGCAAATGTTCCATTACCTCTTTTGCTAGTTTCTGTCCTTGTTCCACACATATAGGTTTTTCTTTCATATCATTCAGTCTTGCTAAAGTTTTGGGGTCATCTCGGAGATCAATCTAATTAAGAAAGGTCAATAAAGTCCCATAATATTACAAATTTTTCATAAAAGATCAAAGTCCCACTTCATCCTCCCCCATGCAGATACAAAGATTAAATAGGGCTGGAGGGATGGCTTAGCAGTTAAGGCATTTGTCTGCAAAGCCAAAGGACCCAGCTTTGATTCCCCAGGACCCAAGTTAGCCAGATGCACTGCATCTGGAGTTCATTTGCAGTGGCTGGAGGCCCTGGTGTGGTCATTCTCTTTCTCTCTCTCTCTCTCCCTCTCCCTTTCTCTGTCAAACAAATAAATAAATACAACAAAAGATTAAATAAAGAATTGAATTTTAAAAGCTATTCTACCATTTCATTCTTGGAACTATTTTTGCCCAATACAATAGAAAAGTTAACTTGAAACTGAGATTAAACACATCAGTTGCTAATCATGGGGCCTGGGAGAAATGCCCCCCAAATTGGCTGTATACCCTCTGAAGCCTATCCTTAAATGGATGAAACTCAAAGCAGCATACCTGAGTTCCTATTAATAAAAAGGGTACATTTGGCGCATATTCCTTCAGTTCTGGTACCCACTCCTCTTTCACATTTTGAAATGAGGCTGGATTTACCACAGAGAAGCATATGAGGAAGACATCAGTCATGGGATAAGATAAAGGCCTCAGACGATCGTAGTCTTCCTACAGAACAAAGCAGGAAAGGTCATTGTTTACACGTACCATGTCCACGGCTTAGTAATAATACATACAGTCGAGCAGAGGGTCAAAAAGGCAGATTCAGGAATACCCCAAAAGAGAATGTAGGACTGCAATCTCCATGCTCAAGGGATGCTAACAAAGGAAGATGGGGAATTCAAGGCCAAAGTAGGCTACACAGTGAGACCTTATCTCACAGCAAACAACAACAAATAAAAATAAAAACTAAGGGCTGCAGAGATGGCTTAGCAGTTAAGGCGCCTGCCTGCCAAGCCTAAGAACGCCCGTTCGATCTCCAGGTCCCATGTTTAGCCAGACGCAAAAGTGATGCAAGCGCGCAATGCTGCACTTGACCACAAGGGGGTGCACGGGTCTGGGATTTGTTCACAGCTGCTGAGAGGCCACTGGTGTGCCCATTCTCTCAATCTCTCTCTCTCTGCCTCTTCCTCTCTGTCTCTCTCAAATAATAAAAATAAAAACTAAGAAAATACAGTGTGATTACCAATGCTATCACAGAATCGAGAGCTGGATGCTAAGTATTGTAACTGCACGCTTACTGTATGTCAAGTACTGATCAATAGGTTTTTTCAAGGACTGCTTAGTCCTTACAACGATATGACCAGGTTTCCTTGTCCCTTTTGAGTAAACAGAGGCACAGCAGGCAGATAACTGCTGTGAAGATGTGTGGTCATAGTAAAGGAGCTGGGCTTCAGTCCTCAGCACTTGGCTTACAGGACTATGCTCCCACTGTACACCTTTGCAAAGACCTTTGATTTGTGCTTTTTCTGCTTCTATGGTGTGTGTGTGTGTGTGTGTTTAAAGATCAAAACATATAAATGGGGCTGGAGAGATGGCTTAGCGGTTAAGGCACTTGCCTGCAAAACCCAAGGACCCAGGCTTGCCTCCCCAGGACCCACATAAGCCAGATGCACATGGTGGCGCATGCATCTGGAGTTCATGTGCAATGGCTACAGCCCTGGCATGCCCATTCTCACTCTCTCTCTCTCTCCCCTCTCTGTCTCAAATAAATAAATAAATAAATAAATCTTTAAAAGAACATATAAATGAATCTACAACTCCCTCATTTCTCTTCCCAAAGCTCATTCCCTTTCTCAGATATGGTCACATGCGCCCTTTCACTTCTTTTTCTGTGCACGTATTCTCCTGCAGCTGCACGTATCCACACATCTGGATATAAGCAATACGCAGTGCACACGGCTCTGCATCTCCCGCATCCAGCCTCTCTGCACACCAGGATGTGGTAGACGACCATACAGTCTAAACTGCTGCTTCACAGCTATCTTCCTCACTGAGTCTCTATCGCAAAAGTCAGTGAAGACCTTGTTTTCACATGGACTATTTTATGTGACATAAAACCCTACTTACTGACAGTCTAGTGAGGGAATGGACTCAGGATTCCATTTCTGTCACGTCTAGACTCTCACATGGTTTTAAGGAAACTGGCTTTGACCTAAGCCAGTTTCCCTCTTAAATGACCCACTTCACTGCTAGAACAAATGTGGAGCTAAGAGCATATTTTAAAACATCTTCCCCTCAGTTCCAGCAGTATTATTTTCCCAGTGAACCAATTTTTCTTTCATGTCATCTTCTGACGTTTTTCTTACTAGAACTTTCAATTCCCACAAATTGTCCTCTGTACCTGAGTGGGAAGATTAGTTCCAGGATCCCCACTGATACCAGAGTCTGCAGATTCTCTAAGTCCCTGCTATCAAAAGCCATGTGAGGGCTGGAGAGATGGCTTAGCAGTTAAGGCGCCTGCCTCTTAAGCCTAAGAACGCTGGTTCCAATCTCCAGGTCCCACGTTTAGCCAGATGCAAAGTGATGCAAGGGCGCAATGCCGCACTTGACCACAAGGGGCTCATACATCTGGATTTCGTTCACAGCAGCTGAGAGACTGCTGGCCCGCCCATCTCTATCTGTCTCCCTCTCTCTCTGTCTCTCTCTGTGTCTCTCTCCAAAAAAAAAAAAAGAAAGAAAAGAAAAAAGAAGAAGAAGAAGAAGAAAAGAATTTCCTGAAGACTTGATTCATTTAAAAGTCTCCGGCTGGAGAGATGGCCTAGAAATTAAGGTGCTTGCTTGCAAAGCCTAAAGACCCAGGTTCAATTCCCCAGGACCCACATAAGCCAGATGCACAAAGTGGTGCATGCATCTGGAGTTGGTTTGCAGTGGCTAGAGGCCCTGGTGTGCCTGTACTCTCTCTTTCTCTCTCTTTCAAATAAACAAATAAATAAATAAAATATTTTTTTAGGGCTGGAGAGATGGCTTAGTGGTTAAGGCGCCTGCCTCCTAAACCTAAGAACACTGGTTCCAATCTCCAGTGGTTCCAATCTCCAGGCCCACATTTAGCCAGATGCAAAGTGACACAAGGGTGCAATGCTGCACTTGACCACAAGGGGGCGCATGCATCTGGATTTTGTTCACAGCAGCTGAGAGGCTGCTGGTGCGCCCATCTCTATCTGTCTTCCTCTCCCTCTCTCTCTGTCTCTCTCCAAAAAAATAAAAATAAAATAAAAAAGCCATGTGAAGGGTTCTAAAAAAAAAAAAAAGACTAAAAATAAAAGCCAGGGGTGGTGGTGCACACCTTTAATCCCAGCACTCGGGAGGCAGAGGTAGGAGGATCACTGAGAGTTCAAGGCCACCCTGAGATGACATAGTGAATTCCAGGTCAGCCTGGGCTAGAGTGAGACCCTACCTGGAAAACCAAAAAAAAAAAAAAAAAAAAAAAAAAAAACACCAAAAATAAGACCCATCAAAATGACACACCTGCCAAAGCCCGGGGAACACTGCAGAGGAGGAAGTGGTGGGTTAAATATGAGTGCTGCTCTCACCACCAGGTTGAGAACCTTCTCCAGGGAGATGGTGATACACTGAGGAGACTCCAAACTCATCAAAGCAGGAAGTCAGAGGCTTCTGAGAGCTCACCACCGGAGGAGACTTATAACATGCCCTTGATGGCTCAGAAAACTTTGTGCAGGAGGGGCAGACAGAATGTAAGAGCCACAGGTTGGGAAGGTGCCCAGTGAGGCACTGTCCTCCCCATGGAAACTGGCTGGTATATTCCTGGTCCCACTGTGATTACAGACGGCCCCACTGAGGAGGGCCCTCCATGGACTGGGAGCAGAGGAAACAAAAGAGAGAAGCTGATGAGAATCGGACCAGTTCGCAGTATGTTCACATATTAAAGTTCCCAGTAAAAAATATTTAAAAAAAAAAAAAAAAAGAGCTGGGCATGGTGCACACCTTTAATCCCAGCACTCGGGAGGCAGAGGTAGGAGGATTGCTGAGAGTTTGAGGTCACCTTGAGACGACACAGTGAATTCCAGGTCAGCCTGGGCTAGAGTGAGACCCTATTTTGAAACACACACACACACACACACACACACACACACACACACACACACACAGAGGCTGGAGACATGCCTCAGCAGTAAAAGTACTTGTTTGCAAAGCCTGCAGGTCCATGTTTCATTCCCCAGTACTGACATAGAGCCACATGCACAAAGTTGTGTATGTATCTGGAGTTAGTTTGCAATGACAATAGGCCCTGGTGTACCCATTCTCGTTCTCTCTCTCTGCTTGCATATAATAAATAAAAATATTTTAAAACTTATTTTAAGGGGAAACCAGGAGTGGTGGCACACACCTTTAATCCCAGCACTTGGGAGGCAGAGGTAGAAAGGTCACTGAGTTCAAGACCAGCCTGACACTACATAGTGAATTCCAGGTCAGCCTGGGCTAGAGTTAGAGCCTACCTTGAAAAAACAAAACAAAAACGAACAAACCAAAAAAAAAAAAAAAAAAATGTAAGGGATCTGGAGAGATGGTTCAGCAGTTAAGGTGCTTGCCTGCAAAACCTAATGACCTGGCTTTAAGTCCTCAGTACACACATAAAACCAGATGCACAAAATGACACATGTATCTGGACTTCATTTGCAGAGGCTAGAGGCCCTGGTGTGTCCATTCTCTCTCTTTCTCTTTTCTGTGTTTCTCTCCCTTTCTATCTTTCTGACTGTGTTGCAAATAAATAAATAAATAAATAAATAAAACAAAGTATGATGGTGTCTGCCTTTAGTCTCAGCACTTGGGAGGCTGAGGTAGGAGGATCACCAGGAGTTCAAGACCAGCCTGGGGCTACAGAGGCAGTCCAAAGTCAGCCTGGGTTGTGTGGTGGCTTAAATCAGCCATTCCCATAAACTCGTTGTTTGAATGCCTGGTCCCATAGGTGGTGGCAATTTGGGAAGTGGAGCCTTGCTAGAGAAGGTATGTTCCTGGGGGCAGGCTTTAGGGTGTTATTGCCAGCTCCCCCTTGCCATATTCTCATTCTCCCTCTCTCCCCTTGCAAATAAATAAAAATAAATAAAAATTATTTTAAAAGCAAAAAAACAAACAAACAAAAAAAAAAAAAACAAAGAACTACTATATAATCCAAAGATACCACTCCTGGGTATATGCCCCAAACAATCAAAATCAGCATATGACAGAGTTAACTGCATACTCATGTTTATTTTGACACTGTGAACAAATAGCCAAGTTACAGAAGCAGCCTAATTTGTCCATCAGTAGATGGGAGTGATAAAGATAATGTCACATGCTGGGGTGGCGCCACACACCTTTAACCCCAGCACTCGGGAGGCAGAGGTAGGAGGATTGCCATGAGTTCAAGGCCACCCTGTGATTACATAGTAAATTCCAGGTCTGCCTGGGCTAGAGTGAGACCCTACTTTAAAAAAAAGAAAAAAGAAAGGAAGAAAATGTGACACACACACACACAATCTTTATTCATCCATAAAGAACAAAATCATATTGTTGGTGAAAAAAACTGGATAGAGGGCTGGAGAAATGGCTTAGCAGTTTGAAGGTGCTTGCCTTCAAAGCCTAAGGACCCAGGTTCAATTCCCCAGTACCCAAGCAAGCTAGACGCACAAGGTGGCTAAGCCATCCCTCCAGCCCTGGAGTTTTTTCTGCAGTGGCTAGAGGCCCACAAGTGTCTGGAGTTTTTCTGCAGTGGCTAGAGGCCCTAGTGTGCCCATTCTCTATCTGCCTCTTCTCTCTCTCTCTCTCAAATAAATTTAAAAATACTTTTAAAATGGACAAAACTAGGGCTGGAGAGATGGCTTAGTGGTTAAGGCACTTGCCTGAGAAGCCTAAGAACTCCTGCTTGAATCTCCAAGTCCTACATAAGCCATGTGCATAGTGATGCAAGTGTGCAATGTTGCACAGGCACACAAGAAGTGCACACATCTGGAATTTGTTTGTAGTGGCTGAAGGCCCTGGCACAATTCTCTCTCTCTCTCTGCCTCTTTTTCTCTCTCAAATAAATAATAAAAAAATTTTAAATGGATAGAACTGGAAGTCACATTAAACAAAATAAGCAAAAGAAAGGTAATATTACATGTTTTCTCTCATTTGTGGAAGCTACAATTAAAAAGAAAAAAGACCTGACAGTATGAACAGGACTACTAGGGGACGGGAAGCTTGGGAGAAACGAACTTGAGAGAAGGCAATTGGCTAAAGCACCGTGATGCATGTATGGCAGTGTCACAGTGAAACTCAATACACATAGTACTGATCTTGCAGTAGTCATTAAAATTGAAAAATAGAATGTTTTAGGCTGGAGAGATGGCTCAGTGGTTAAGGTGCTTGCCTGCGAAGCCCAAGGACCCATATTCGACTCTCCAGATCCCACATAAGCCAGACGCACAAAGGTGAGGCAAGTGCAAGGTCGTACATGACCACTAGGTGGTGCAAGCATCTGGAGTTCGATTGCAGTGGCTAAGGCCCTGGGCCAATTCTCTCTCTCTCTCCCTCTGTCTCTCTCTCTCTCTCTCTGTGTGTGTGTGTGTGTGTGTGTGTGTGTGTGTGTGTGTGTATGTATATGTATATATTTAAAAGCAAGCTTGAGTGTTAGGTAGTGTAATCAATTGCACAGAATATGCTTTCCACACTCTGCTGCCAAGTACATAGGATAATAAAACTAATTTCCCCCTCAACATCTTCCCCAGCGGCTCTACGCGTCTGAGCAAACCTGTGCTTAGCATGGTCTGGGAGTGGGGTGTTCTCATTAAAAATCACACCTCATCCATATTTAGATTTCTAATCTGCACAGACACAAAAATGGGGATAACTACCCATAGGATTTGGGGGAAATCAAACAATGCAGCTAAAGCATTCAGCCTTGCAGCGGCACAGGGAAGGACTTGTGCCACGCTTTCACATCAACTCTTTACTGCAGGGGAACGGTTCTCGTACTTTTCAATAGTCCATGCACGCTCCCAGGAGTCCCACACACGGCTCGCTTTATCCCCCCCCTCCAGCCCCAGACAGAGAAATGTCTTGACTGAGAAACGAAACACACAAGCTGAAGTCTCCAAGGCAGTACCATTTTCTGATTAATAAAAAGAGAGGGATATGTTATTCCTGTACTAATTAGTCACTTTGGAACCCAGCAGCCTTAAGACTATTTCAAACATCAAAGAAAGATTTAATGTGTTTCAAGAATAAGAAGCCAGCAATTCTACTTAAATAAAATGTTACTTCTCAAGCAAATTTACTTTATCAGGGCACAGAAGTATACACTCTCTAGGAGGGGTATGACAAGAAATTTAAGGTCTTTGCACTGCAAGTTTTCTAGAAACACTTAATCATATCACCCCAAATGTTCTATAGAATATCATTCTGCCATGCAGATTCCTTTCATAACCACAGTGAATCAGGCCTGACCTTCCTCAGGGACAGATATATGGGCACAAAGGAAGACAATTAGATCAAGCCTTTCTAAGTAGCTATTAAATTGCAGATTTTGTTAGAATAATTACATGCAATGAGCTGGGGATGGGGGATATATATATATATATATATATATATATATATATATATATATATATATATATATTTTTTTTTTTTTTTTCCTCCAAGAATGTTTAGAACTCCTTGGAACTAAATGATACTTCTGCAGTAGAAACCATCATCAGGTGTGGTGGCACACGCCTTTAATCCCAGCACACAGGAGGCAGAGGTAGGAGGAGCGTTGTTAGTTCAAGGCCAGCCTGGGACTATAGAGTGAATTCCAGGTCAGCTTGGGCTAGAATGAGATCTTACCTCGAAAAAACAAAACAAAAGAATCACCTAAAATGAACTCCTTCTGCCTGTTACCTCAGGCTTAAAAATGGCAGTTATAATAAGAATTAGACCTTTCTGTCTTCAGCCATCCGGAGTAATTAGAAGGCTAATAATAGATAGCAAATTTTAAAAAAGATAAATTATCCCTTGTGCATACTAGTATGTACCCAGCGTCACATAAAACTGTTTAAACCCATTGTACCAGGTCTTGAATGAACTTAGGGGAGAATGCTGGATTTCAGAACAAATATATGAAACATGCAGAAACGTCCTTTCAAGCGATGCATTTTAAATAGTAAACACACTAAAATTCAATGTAGAGCAAGTGTTCTGATGTTTAAATGGCCACTTATCAAAGTCAGAGCTGCTCTCCTTCCCAACCAACTCTCCAGTGTCCTCCTAATTAGGAAACCAATTACATATTTTACTTCTAATTTAAAAAGTAGGCATTTAAACATTTAACTAGAACATGATTCAGAGTCCCGGAATGTGCATCAGAGACAACTATCTGACATCAAAAATGTGGAGAGCGAGTTTGGTCAATAGGATTTCTGGAATGCTTAGCAGATTCTTTAGCTTCTGACCCATGGGCTATATAATAGAGGCATCAATTTTTTAAAAGTGTGTTCTGTGGCCTGGAGAGATGGCTTAGAGGTTAAGGTGCCTGCCTCCTAAGCCTAAGAATGCCGGTTCCAATCTCTAACGGTTCCAATCTCCAGGTCCCACATTTAGCCAGGTGCAAAGTGACGCAAGGGCGCAATGCCACACTTGACCACAAGGGGGTGCACGCGTCTGGATTTCGTTCGCAGCAGCTGAGAGGCTGCTGGCATGCCCATCTCTATCTGTCTTCCTCTCTGTTTCTCTCCAACAAAAAGAAGAAGAAAAAGACAAGAAGCTTGACTGAACAATCGTACCCACAGTTTGCCGTGCAACTAACTCACTAGGGTTTGGACATCACACAGACACAGCTCAGAGAAGAAACTGGACTGGCGTGGAAGCATGTGTCAGGTGAGCCCTGACAAGGAGAAACGCTGATAGGCGGGGGGGGGGGGGAGATGCTCAAATATTCAACAGCCTTTGCTCTTAGGGGGCTCACAGTCAGAAAGACGCTTGTGAACACATTACTACAAGTCAGAATGAGGCGTATACCAAAAGTCGTTTTTGGAGGACACCAAGAAGACTTCTCAGAAGAGCCCTTTCAGTCAGGTCTCACACATGGACAGGATCTGAATGCATATAAGACACGTGGTTTCTCTGTTTGTAAAATGGGATGTTGTTGTGACAAATGCTTTGACGACCAAAAAATACTGTAAAGGTGAATTACAGGCCCAGATAGATAATCTAGGAGAAGGTCATGGATCAAAATCTACAAGTTTTCCTCTGTAACAGCCTGGAATGAGAGAAAGTAGAACCACAACTGAATCATACTTTTATTTTATTTTTTTTTATTTATTTGTTTTTATTTATTATTTATTTATTTATTTGCAATCAGAGAGAGAGATAGAAGAGCAGCAGACAGAGAGAGAATGGGCACGCCAGGACCACCAGCCACTGCAAACGAACTCCAGGTGTATGTGCCCCTTGTGTGTCTGGCTTACGTGGGTCCTTGGAGAATTGAGCCGGGATCCTTTGGCTTCACAGGCAAATGCCTTAACCACTAAGCCATTTCTCCAACCCCTTATTTTTTATTTTTGAGGCAAGCCCAACAGACTGGCCTTTTTTCTTTTGCTTTTATCTTTTCTTTCTTCTTCTTCTCTTCCTCCTCCTCCTTCTCCTCATCCTCCTTCCTCCTCCTCCTCCTTCTCCTCCTCCTCCTCTTCCTTCTTCTCCCCTTCTTCTTCTTCCTCCTCCTCCTCCTTGTCCTCCTCCTCCTCCTCCTCCTCCTCCTCCTCCTCCTCCTCCTCCTCCTCCTCCTCCTCCTCCTCCTCCTCCTCCTCTTCTTCTTCTTCTTCTTCTTCTTCTTCTTAATGAGAGAGAGCAAGAGCAATAGCAAGAGAATTGGTGTGCCAGGGCCTCCAGCCACTGCAATCAAACTCCAGACGAGTGTGCCACCTTACATATGATTCACCTTGTGCTTCCATGGAACCTGGGTTCTTAGGCTTCACAGGCAAGAGCCTTAACCACTAAGCCATCTCTCCAGCCCTGAATAATTCTTTTAGGCAAGGCCCAGCCTGCTCAGTCCAAAACAACAGCTGATTACTTTCAGAGACTATATATATATATATATGGCAACAACAAAGCATGCCCTGACAACTGGTGGCTTTGTGATACATGAAGCAGCCACTCTGTCACTTTTGAGGCACACAACAGAAATATCTGTTTCTATTTATTTATTTATTCATTTTAGTTTTTCGAGGTAGGGTTTCATTCTGGTCCAGGCTGACCTGGAATTCACTATGCAGTCTCAGGGTGGCCTCGAACTCACGGCGATCCTCCTACTTCTGCCTCCCAAGTGCTGGGATTAAAGGCGTGCGCCACCACACCCGGTGAAATCTATTTCTAATGAGAAGCCTCCAGTGGGCACCTAGTCCTCTGGAAACACCCCAGCTCTCAATGGATGTCATACAGAGGCCAAGGAGACACGCGGACTGAGGCTAGTTCACAACGACGAAAGGGCTGTCCCAAGTCTAACCGGACAGTGCAGACATTTCTACAGTCATTCTTAGTAAAAGTGGCTTATGAAACCTTATTTCCATTGTGGGGTTGATCTGTTACTTTTGACTCATTTTATACTTAACTCTGTGATGGGAAAACAGCACTTTCCACCTTAAAAATTTCCACCTTAAAAATCACTCTAGAGCCGGTTTCACCCCACGCACCATGAAACAGGACGAACACGACAAAGAAACCCGGCTTTTCAAAGACGCCAGATTGAGTCCCAAAGGGGACTGTTTTGTGAAGTTTAGTTCAAAACTGATCAATGGGACGTTTTCTGAGTTCGCCTGCTACCTCCTGCTACTACTGGACTAAAGATTTGGAGAAGAGAAAAAAGAAAAGTGCAATCAATTCCTAAGAAGCAAATTTTTTTTTTTTTAAATTCACACATTTGGTCTTTTTTCTTCTTACTCTTTGAATCTTTACTCCTTATGAAGTGACATATAAATACACACACACACATATATGCCTGATAGTGTATAGTATACATATATACATATGTGTATATGAATATGTACACACACACATACATATCTCTGATTTGTTCTTCTTAAAAGAATTATTGGGGCTGGAGAGATGGCGTAGTGGTTAAGCGCTTGCCTGTGAAGCCTAAGGACCCCGGGTCGAGACTCTACTCCCCAGTACCCCTGTAAGCCAGATGCACAAGGTGGTGCATGTACCTGGAGTTTGTTTGCAGTGACTGGAGGCCCTCTCTCTGCCTCTTGCTCTCTCTGTCTGTTGCTCTCAAATTAAATAAATTAATTAAATTAAATTAAAAAAAAAGAATTATTGAACGTGAAGGTTTCTAACTTGCAGCATCCATCATCTTCATATGATTTTTAATTGTTTTTTAAATATATACATAGATATTTTAAAGTTTATTTGAGAGAGAGGCAGATAGCTACAGAGAGAATGAATAAGCATGTCAGGGCCTCCAGACACTTGCACCACCTTGTGCATCTGGCTTACGTGGGTCCTGGAGAATCAAACCTGGGTCCTTTGTCTTTGCAGACAAGGACCTTAAACGCTAAGCCATCTCTCCAGCCCCTTCAAGTGATTTTTAACAAGGCAGTCAGGCTGACTATGTAGTCTCATGAATTCACAATTTATTTAGGAGCTGGGCCAGATTGTGGGCCCTTCAAGTGATTTTTAACAAGGCAGTCTACCCATGAATTTGCTAATTATTTAGGAGCTAGCCAGATTGTGGGCTTTTTCTATCAGTACCTTATTTTAGCCACCTGACTTCGCATAAGTCCTGTTTCAGTTAGACTGGAACAAAAAGGAGAGGAAATGTACATGAAACAGGGCAGAAACATACCCAGCCAGAGGACTGGCCTTGCCATCACCTAACTACGTCTTTATGAACCAGCACTTCCAGATCGCTAAAAGGAGGGCACTGAATTAGCAGTTAACCAAGCCTCACGCAAGTATTCCCTAGAAACAGGTTTAATACAAAACGAGTTTCAAATTCCTAGATAAAACTCAAGTCTTTGGAGGCTGGAGAGATGGCTTAGCAGTCAAGGCATTTGCCTGCAAAGCCAAAGGACCTTGGTTCGATTCCCAAGGACCCATGTAAGCCAGATGCACATGGTGGCACATGCATCTGGAGTTCATTTACAGTGGCTGGAGGCCCTGGCGTGCCCATTCTCTTCCTCTTTCTCTCTCAAATAAATAAATTAATTAATTAAAAAAAAACTCAAGTCTTACGGTTCTGTTTTATCTAAGCTGACCCGAGGCAGAGGATCAAGACTCAGCTAAATATGGCCCTGGGCAAGCTTCATTTCCCCATCTGTGGAGGGAGAGTAAATATAGAATATTCATGTTGAGAGGAGAGAACTGGTCAAGTGTTTTAAGCTCCTCTAGCAGACAAGCCTTGCTTTCCAAAAAAAGACAAAGCCGCAGCTCCAAGGCTAGTGGTATTTCTTTTGTGCGCAGTGAGGCAACTCCCCTGTTGTAAAGGACAGAGCTGAAATTCCACATTGTCTGGAGCTATCATTACAAACCTCTTTCATTAAAACAGAGGTCAGCTGGCCACTGGCACAACGAAAGAAGGAAAATGTCACGTTACTCTCCCAAGGGATTTGCTCCTTTCCTAACATCATGGCACAAAGTTCATATTGCTTGAACCAACCATCATTCATTCATTCATTCATTCATTCACTTCAACAAGTATCTGGCGACAGGTGCTAAACATGGAGTTTTTCACACTAGTGAAGTTTTTCACACTAGTGATCCTGCCTACCTGGAGTTTTGCATGCACTGAGAGCAAACAGGTAGCTTTCAAATGAGCAGAACGACTGTGTGGGGGACAGATAGAAAGTTTGGAGGTTGAGCTGGGCGTGGTGGTGCACGCCTTTAATCCCAGCACTTGGGAGGCAGAGGTAGGAGGATCACCGTGAGTCCAAGGCCACCCTGAGACTACACAGTGAATTCCAGGTCAGCCTGAACTAGAGTGAGACCCTACCTCGAAAAATAAAACAAAACGAAAGTTTGGAGGTGTTATTGATTATCAAATGAATGAGGGAACTCGGCTGGCATCTCATGGTGGGCAGCAGGTGCTGCCCAGTGAGTAGCCCACGTGACTTTTGAGTGTCCTGCTCGACAGCCACACACATGAAAGCAACTTTGTAATTACATGACTCTGGGACCAGACAAGGTTGAATATATAATCATGGAGTTCTGGCATGCTTTGTATAAAAATATTTTATTTATTTATTTATTTATTTATTTATTTATTTATTTATTTATTTGTTTGTTTGAGAGAGGATGAGAAAGAGGAAAGAGAAAGAGAGAGAGAGAGAAATGGGCATATCAGGGCTTCTAGCTATTGCAAACGAACTCCAGATGCATGCGTCATCAAGGCACACGGGAGTAGGGATGCGGTACATACTACTATAGTCAATGTGGCTGCTCAGACTTCTTTTTTTTTGTTTTTTTGTTTTTTCAAAGTAGGGTTTCCCTCTAGCTCAGGCTGACCTGGAATTCACTCTGTAGTCTCAGGGTGGCCTTGAACTCATGGTGATCCTCCTACCTCTGCCTCCCGAGTGCTGGAATTAAAGGCATGCGCCACCACGCCCGGCTCAGACTTCATTTTTATTATAAAATTTTACTTATTTATCTGAGAGCAAGAGAGAGGGGAAGGTGGGGGGAGAATATGGGCGCACCAGGGTCTCCAGCTACTGCATATGAACTCCAGATGCGTGCACCCTCTTGTGCATCTGGCTTAAATGGGTCCTGGAGGATTGAACCTGGGTCCTTTGGCTTTGCAGGCAAATGCCTTAATCACTAAGCCATCCCTCCAGCCCTCTAGCATGGTTTTAATAGATTCTCTAGGAAGGTCATCTCAGTCCAAACTGACGGAGAGAGACTGCACTTTACTTTGTTTGAAACATCAAAACTTCACAGGGAAGCCAGGCGTGGTGGTGCCCGCCTTTAAATCGCAGCAGTTGGGAGGCAGAGGTAGGAGGATTGCCGTGAGTTCAAGGCCACCCTGAGACTACATAGTGAATTCCAGGTCAGCCTGGGCTACAGCAAGACCTTACCTCAAAAAAACAAAACAAAACAAAATCCCAATTATGACAGTCAACTGTGTGGTTGTTGCATTCATGGTAATTTTTTTTTACTACAGTTATAAGCACCTGGTTACTTCATCATGATTTCTGAACTATTCAGCCCTAAGAAGAGGAATTTAATAATAAAAATAAATATCTTTGGGCTGGAGGAATGGCTTAGTGGTTAAGGCATCTGCCTGCAAAGCCAAAGGACCCAGGTTTGATTCCCCAGGACCCACGTTAGCCAGATGCACAAGGGGGCACACGCGTCTGGAGTTCGTTTGCAGTGGCTAGAGGCCCTGGCGTGCCCATTCTCTCTCTCTCTCTCCCTTTTCCTCTGTAAAATAAATTAATAAAAATAAAATATTAAAATAAATAAATAAATATCTTTATGATTAATTATTTTCCCTTAATCTTTCCTCTACACTGCAAGGATGTTATACTGATTCAAAACTGTGTTTCTAGGGAGGTTCCATCACTTATAGATTTCATTTTGGGATAAGTAAAGGAGAAACATTTGTTTAAAGAAAAAGTAGGAATGAGCCAGATAAAGCTGAGGTAGGGAGTCAGGGAAAATTGGGACACGAATGACGAAATCTGCAATTAGGACAAAGGCTATGAAGGAAAATTCTCGGGCACTAGGAGAGGGAATAACCAAGACGACGGAATGATGAGACAGTCAGGAGAGACCTCCAACCTGTGGCCTTCGGGTGGGATTAGAGACCAGACCCAGGACAGTGTGCGTGGAAGTCCAAGGCAGAAGGAAAGACTTGACAGACGCTGAAGCCCTGGGAAGATCCAAAATGACAGAAGTGATGGCCAAAGGGCTGGAGAAATGGCTTAGTGGTTATGGCACTTGCCTATGAAGCCTAAGGACCCAGGTTTGAAACCCCCAGTACCCATGTAAGCTGCACAAGGTGGTGTACACATCTGGAGTGGGTTTGCAGTGGCGAGAGGCCCTGGCATGCCCATTCTCTCCCTCTCTCTCTCTTTCTCTCAAATAAATAAATAAATAAAAATTTTTTTTAAAAAAGTGATGGGCAAGGAGCCAACCTAGATCATCAGAACCATGGAACATAATTCAAAGGGAAGGAGCAAGGAGATCACATAAGTGGACTATTAAAAATACTACCCACGGGCTGGAGAGATGGCTTAGGGGTTAAGGCGCCTGCCTCCTAAGCCTGAGAACGCTGGTTCCAATCTCCAGCGGTTCCAATCTCCAGGTCCCATGTTTAGCCAGATGCAAAGTGACACAAGGGTGCAATGCTGCACTTGACCACAAGGGGGCGCATGCATATGGATTTTGTTCGCAGCAGCTGAGAGGTTGCTGGCGCGCCCATCTCTATCTGTCTTCCTCTCCCTCTCTCTGTCTCTCTAAAAAAAAAAAAAATACTATCCATGGCCGGGCGTGATGGCGCATGCCTTTAATCCCAGCACTTGGGAGGCAGAGGTAGGAGGATTGCTATGAGTTCAAGGCCACCCTGAGATTACATAGTGAATTGTAGGTCAGCCTGAGCTAGAGTGACATCCTACCTCAGAAAAAAAAAAAAAAAAAAAAAAGGCTGGAGAAATGGCTGAGCAGTTAAGGCATTTGCCTGCCAAGCCACAGGATCCTGGTTCAATTCTCCAGGACCCACGTAAGCCAGATGCACAAGGAGTACATGCATCTGGAGTTCGTTTGCAATGGCTGGAGGCCCTGGTGTGTGTCCATTCTCTCTGTCTGCTTCTCTTCTATCTCTCCCTACTTGCAAATAAATAAATAAATAAAAATTTGATGATCCAAGGGTAGCTCCTGTCTCTTCCATTACTGTTGTTCCCTCATTCTTTTTCTCTTACTGCCTCCAGGATGTAAGGATTTACCACTCACAGCCCAATCTCTGCAGACTGGTCAGGCTGTCCTCTACATGAGTCAATGCTGTAGTTTCTTTCTCATTTATTAATTTGTATTTATTTATTTGAGAGACACAGAGAGAGAGAGAGAAAGAGAAAGAGAAAGAGGCGGGGGGGGGGAGAGAAAGAATGGGTGCATCAGGGCCACCAGCTGTTGCAAATAACCTCCAGACGCATGCGCCCCCTTGTGCATCTGGCTTACGTGGGTCCTGGGGAATTGAACTGGGGTCCTTTGGCCCTCGTTATCAGTTTATATATGACTAAACCTATCCTTAGGACTTTTTTTCCCCTTGGCATTATCCCTAAACACCACTACTTACACAGCACTGACATCACCTGATAGGAAATCTCAAGACGATTTCACAATTGTGTAAGTTAAGAACAAACACTACTTTTATTTATTTATTTATTTATTTATTTATTTATTTATTTATTTATTGGTTTTTTTCAAGGTAAGGTCTCACTCTAGCCCAGGCTGACCTGGAATTCACTCTGTAGTCTCAGGGTGTTCCTCGAGCTTGTGGAGATCCTCCTACCTCTACCTCCTGCATGCTGGGATTAAAGGCTTGCGCCATCACGCCTGGCTCCAAACCGTACTTTCTATATAAGGGCTTTGAGCCATCACGGGTGTGACTATATGAGAAGGTCCTGGACACCAAACTATCCATGCTGCTGAAGCCTGAAATCTGCTTTTCTTCATGTCTACATGAGATCACCAAACTGCACGGGGGAGGTTAGCTATGACTAGTTTGGAATCCCAAGACACGCCACTGGGCAAGCACGTACAGTGCAATCTGCCATGGGAGGGTGAAGAGCGTCTTTCAGTAGGTAACAAAATCAGGACAGCCTAACACTTCACAGATTGCTCACTGGCTGATGAAAATGTCTTGGCACTTGATGGAGGTGGTACCGATGTCAATGTACTAAAATGCCACTGGATTGTAGGTTTGAAGACGGTTGGATTTAGGCTGGATGGAGTTTACCTCAAAGTAAAAACTACTAGGGGTGCCAAGGGTGTGACCTTGCTGTGACACACTTACACACACACTGACTTCCTTGACAATTCAGAGAGGTGCTGATCACGGCAGGATCACTTGCAGGACATTTTTGGCTTGAACTATCTGACCATTACACCCTGCACAAGTCGCCATTACACACTTCCATACGTTGAGCACACGTCACCCTCCTAACGCACGTTTGATCCTTCCCCTCTCCCCTGCCTCTCCTAAATGATTCCCCCCATCTCTTCCTGTCCAGTCTAGCTGTGTACAAGACGTTCTGTGTAGTCCTGGAACTCCAGCCTGGTTTAATGTCAACAGCCCCAGTTTTGGCTTTCACAAGAATACCAACTATCCCCCACTGGACTTCACAGTTACCCCCTAAGATAGGGTCGCTCCACCTTAGTGATTCAATAACCGAGGTTCCAGGAAGCTCATCAACTGTCCAAGGTCACATGAACAAACACTTAGGCAGAAATGTAGCCCAGTGAAGTTTTCCTAATGATGAGGGGTTTTTTTTTTGTTTGTTTTGTTTTTCGAGGTAGGGTCTCACTCTAGCTCAGGCTGGCCTGGAATTCACTATGTAGTCTCAGGGTGACCTCGAACTCATGGCGATCCTCCTACCTCTGCCTCCTGAGTGCTGGGATTAAAGGCGTGCGCAACCACGCCTGGCTTAATGATGAGTTTTTATTTATTTATTTATTTATTTATTTTTATTTATTTATTTATTTATTTATTTATTTTTTTAGAGAGAGACACAGAGAGAGACAGACAGAGAGAGGGAGAGGGAGACAGAGATGGGCGCGCCAGCAGTCTCTCAGCTGCTGTGAACGAAATCCAGATGCGTGCGCCCCCTTGTGGGCAAGTGCGGCATTGCGCCCTTGCGTCACTTTGCATCTGGCTAAACGTGGGACCTGGAGATTGGAACCGCTGGAGATTGGAACCAGCGTTCTTTTGGGCTTAGGAGGCAGGCGCCTTAACCACTAAGCCATCTCTCCAGCCCTAATGATGAGTTTTAACCAGGTGGTGCGTGGTAGGTTTCAGATCCAGACCTCCTGAACCTTTGAGGCAGGTTGGCTAGCTGTATAGTCTGCAGTTAAGTTACTCTCTTTTCACGTTTCCTACTCAGATCCTCCCAGTAGGCTGCTGGGAGATGAGAAGAGCTGAGGTGTGAAGGGCACGCAGTAACAAGTAAGGTGGCTGCTAGTTCAAGGCCAGGCCTGCCAGCAGTCTTTCTTCTCCATTCAGCTGCAGAATTGGGGCAGAGGTATAGACAGTCAACCGATGAGAATTGTGGGGGAAACTGACTTTGAGAAAAACACATGGGGGATGTTTGGCCGGTTTAAATACGGGCGTAGATTTACACGGCTACCTAGGAAACAGCTACATCCATGCCTCAAGGATGTGTTCAGAAGACAATGGCTCATGGGACCTGGGAAGCGAGCGAGCGTCTAGATGCACATGGGCTTCAGGGTAGCTTCTGTTCCACACAGCCAAGGCAGTTTTACTAAAGAGATCACTGGCCAGCCAGTATAGCTGAATTTGGTGAGACCCTGTGTCACTAAGAGGTGGACAATATCCTATGGATAATATCCAGTATTATCCTAAGGATAATAATGTCCTCTGGCCTCCACACATGCACACACACACCCACGTGTGTGCAAACACACACACACACACACACACACACACACACACATGTATTCTACACACACCTGGTTCGGAAGACAAATGACAGTGACCAAAGGAAGCAAACAGAGAGCCAGTGAAAGAAAATCCAAGAAACACGACGGAGGACGAGAAAACTTGATTAGAAAAACCAAGGATGCCGGGCATGGTGGCACAACGCCTTTAGCCTTTAATCCCAGCACTCTGGAGGCAGAGGTAGGAGGATCGCTGTGAGTTCGAGGCTGCCCTGAGACTACATAGTGAATTCCGGGTCAGCCTGGGCTACAGTGGGGCCCTACCTTGAAAAACAAAACAAAACAAACAAACAAACAAACAAAAAAAACCAGGGCTGCAGAGATGGCTTAGTGGTTAAGGCGCCTGCCTGCTAAGCCTAAGAACCCGGTTCCAACCTCCAGGTCTCATGTTTAGCCAGATGCAAAGTGAGGCAAGGGAGCAATGCCGCACTTGCCCACAAGGGGGTGCACGCATCTGGATTTCGTTCACAGCAGCTGAGAGACTGCTGGAGCGCCCATCTCTATCTGTTTCCCTCTCCCTCTCTCTGTGTCTGTCTCTCTCTCCAAAAAATAAATAAAGTAAAAAAAAAAATTTAAAAAACCCCAAAAACCAAAACTAAAAAAACCCAAAGACAAAAAAACAAAGAAAGTAAAAAAGAAAGCAAGAAAAGCCAAGGATAACTGCTTTCACACGTGCTATAGTTTCACATCTGTTGTTTCTGTATCCTTACACAGCCTTCGATGCAGCATACAGCTGGGCCATCCACTCCAGAGCAGCCAAGCGCCAGTGTTAAGTGACGCAATGGTGAGCTGGCCCTGCAGCAGTAAGGGTCTGGAGGTGGACCCTATGTCCAAGACTGTGGCCTGTGACCTGAGAGAATTGCACAGGAGCCTGTAGTTTCTAGCTGTGTTCCCTGTGTTCCCTGTGTTCTCTGTATTCCCTGTGTACCCTGTGTTGCCCACCCAGCGAGTCCTTTTGGAGCCAAAAGTCCATCACTAGAGGTTGTATAATGTGCTTCCTGGAAAAATCAGACTACAGGGCTCCCTTTAAAGAACCACAGGCTTAGTGTAGGAAGCCGGTGAGTCGGAAGCAGCAGGGGGAAAGTCACTAACCAGTGAATGACAGCTCTCAAGTCCACGGCCTGGTCTGAGGCACTCGGGAGGCAGAGGGAGGAGGATCACTGTGAGATCGAGGCCACACCAAGACTACATAGTGAACTGCAGGTCAGCTTGGGCTACAGTGAGACCCTACCTCGAAAAATGAATGAATGAATAAATGAATAAATAAATAAATAAATAAAATAATAAAATAGGGCTGGAGAGATGGCTTAGTGGTTAAGGCGCCTGCCTCCTAAGCCTAAGAACGCTGGTTCCAATCTCCAGCGGTTCCAATCTCCAGGTCCCACGTTTAGCCAGATGCAGTGATGCAAGGACACAATGCCGCACTTGACCACAAGGGGGCGCACGCATCTGGATTTCGTTCACAGCAGCTGAGAGACTGCTGGCGTGCCCATCTCTATCTGTCTCCCTCTCTCTGTTTCTCTCTGTGTCTCTCTCTAAAATTTTTTTAATTTAAAAAATAATAAAATAAAATGCAACCAAAGAAAGCAGTACCCTAGCCAGGCGTGGTGGCACACGCCTTTAATCCCAGCACTTGGGAGGCAGAGGTAGGTGGATCACCGTGAGTTCGAGGCCACCTTGACACTACATAGTCAATTCCAGGTCAACCTGGACTAGAGTGAGAAAAGAAAAAAAAAAAAAAAAAAAAAAAAAAAAAAAAAAAAGAAAAAAAAAGAAAGGAAGGAAGTGGTACCCTAATGGAGTATGAAAGGGCTGTCTGAACAATATGTTAACTGAAAGTCAGGGTCTACCCAGACCCTAATCAGTCCAGCCACACAGAACTTGTATAGTTGGAATACATTAGCATTCTAATTGTCCACAGGAAGATGCTGGGCTTGGAGGACCCTGATTCTGTTCCCTCAAATACCATATTCTGGCGTGGAAGAAATGACTGTGATGCTGAGAGAAAACAAAATCTCCTTCAAGACCTTCCACTGTGTTTGCTCCAAAGCCTGAATGCCAGGCAAGCTTCTTACAAATTTATTCCCCAGAGTCTTGAGGCAGGCACTGAAAAGAAGCCACTGCTGTCATATATTTATGTTTCTAATTATAAAGTGGGGGAAGACTCCAGCTAAACCCCAGCTCACCGAGCACATATATCTACCTCTTGTTTCTCTAAAGTCCTGTAAGATGTATAGTAATTAAAAAAAAAAAAAAGGCATACAGCCACATGGAGAAAAAACAATCAGGAAAAGAAACAGCAGCAACAAAATTTTAGAAGCTAAAGGAAAAAAAAAAGTACAGGGGCTGGAAAGATGGATTATCAGTTAAGGTGCATGCCTGTGAAGTCTAAGGATCCAGGTTCGATTCTCTCCAGGAACCACGTAAGCCAGATACACAAGGTGGCACAAGCATCAGGAGTTTGTTTGCAGTGGCTAGAGGCCCTGGAATGCCCATTTTCTCTCTCTCTCTCTCTTTCTCTAATAAATAAATAAAATCTTAATTAAAAAAAAAAAGCGGGGCTGGAGAGATGGCTTAGCAGTTAAGGTGCGTGCCTACTAAGCCTAAGAACGCTTGTTCGAATCTCCAGGTCCCACGTTTAGCCAGATGCAAAGTGCCGCAAGGGCGCAATGCCACACTTGACCACAAGGGGGTGCACACATCTGGATTTCGTTCACAGCAGCTGAGAGACTGCTGGCGCGCCCATCTCTATCTGTCTCCCTCTCCCTCTCTCTCTGTCTCCCTCTCTGTCTCTCTCTCCAAAATAATAATAATAATAATTTTTTTGTAAAAAAAAGTGAACTGGCTTAGCAGACTTGGGGCACAGATCCTGGGCCAGCCGGGTGGGGGATGCTCAGTACCAGTTTGGACTGTACATCAGCTTGTCCCAAGGGTCTGAAGGTGTGGGGGACTGGAGCAGCGTGTTCTCCTACATATGGGACAAAAGAAGACAACACTTTTATCTCTGATCTCCTTCTTGACTGGGGTCAACTCCTCCACCCTGGCATAAGGTACAGTACAGGAGACACACTGAAAACGGAGCCACCCCGCCCCATCCCCACCACCAATCTACTTCTTCCCACTGCTCCCAGGAGCTCTGCAGGCAGGAGAATGGGAGATGCTTTTCTGGGGAACATGACTCCAGTCCAAGAAGACAGGCCATAACAGACTGACCTTATAGAGTCCCCAGATGAAAAGGGTTTAGCAAGATCACTGTTGATGAGTGGTTCTCAACAAAAGGTATGGGGTAGCATGATTCCAACCATCTGCAGTAGGTAGAGACCTTCTGATTGGCATAACTGGAGGAAGGGTCCCACGGGCACCTCGTGAGATGAGACCAGCGATGTTACTACATCTTCGGCAGTGCGCATATCCTCCCCCTCCTCTCTAATAAAGGTCAAAAGAGAGCCCAAAGCATCAACGATGCTCATTGAGAACCCCTGACCTGCAGGGAAGACAGGAGTCAAACAGACCAGTAAGCCGCTGCCTCTCGCAGGCATGGGAGTCACTCTTCTATGAGTGAGCACTTGAAGAAATGCCAAAATTAACCTTTCTGAGAGGCAGAGATCAAGCGAGAGACTATTCAGGGGACAAAAGCGAAAGGGTGCGGCTGGGGAGATGGCTTAGAGGTTAAGGCGCTTGCCTGTGAAGCCTAAGGACCCATGTTTGACTCTCCAGATCCCACGTAAGCCGGATGCACAAAGGTGATGCAAGTGTGCAAGGTCGTACAAGCGCACAAGGTGGCGCATGTCTGGAGTTCGTTTGCAGTGGCTGGAGGCCCTGGTGTGTCCATTTTCTCTTTCTCTCTATCTGCCTCTTCCTCTCTCAAATAAATAAATTACATAAATTAAATTTAAAAAGCCGGGCGTGGTGGCGCATGCCTTTAATCCTAGCACTCGGGAGGCAGAGGTAGGAGGATCGCCGTGAGTTCGAGGCCACCCTGAGACTACATAGCTAATTCCAGGTCAGCCTGTACCAAAGTGAGACCCTACCTTGAAAACCAAAAAAAAAAAAAAAAAAATTAAATTAAATTAAATTAAAAAAAAAAAAAAGGAAAAACAACTAGAGCTGGGCATGGTGGTGCACACCTTTAATCCCAGTACTAGGGAGGCAGAGATAGGAGGATCACTGAGTTCAAGTTCATCCCGAGACTATACAGTGATTTCCAGGTCAGCCTGGACTAAAGTGAGACCCTACCTCAAAAAATGAAAAAAAAAATTAAAAATACAGAATGGCAAGACAAAGAAACAAGAAAATAAGGCCCATTTAAAGGACCAAAATAGATCTACAGACCATCCTTTAAGAACCACAGACACTGGACTTACTGGAAAGAAAGTAGTTAGCTAGATTTAGTCACTCTTCAATGTACGCAGCCGTCCTCCCTGATCCGCAAGATGTACATGCCAAGACTCTTGTAGGCAGGGCTGAACCCCACAGAGACTACTGTGGCGGTCTGAAGGTAAAGTGTCCCCTGTAGACTTGTGTTGGTGTTAAGGGTTATACGTCATTCCCAACAGGAATGTTGGGGAGTCTAAGGAGCCTTTAGGAAGTGGAGTCTAGCTGGAGGAGGTTTTTGTTTTTATTAAAGTTTTTTATTTTATTTCATTATAATTTTATTATTTTTATTTTATTTTATTATTTTGTTTTATTGGCTTTTCAAGGTAGGGTTTCACTCTAGCCCAGGCTGACTTGGAATTCACTGTGTATTCTCATGGTGGCCTCACACTCACAGTGATCCTCCTACTTCTGCCTCCCAAGTGCTGGGATTAAAGGCCTGTGCCACTATGCCTGGCTTTTAAATTTTAATTTATTTACTTGAGAGATAGGAAGAGAGAAATAGGTAGAGAGAAAGAATGGGCGCACTAGGGCCTCCAGCTGCTGTAAATGAACCCCAGACACATGTGCCACCTTGGGCATCTGGCTTATGTGGGTCCAGGGGAAATGAAATAAAATAAAAAATAAAATCAGAGGGCTAGAGAGATTGCTCGGTGGTTGAAGTACTTGCATGCAATGCCTAATAACCCGGGTCAATTCCCCAGTATCCACATAATGCAGACTCACAAAGTGACACATGCACGTAAAGTTTGTTTGCAGTGGCTGGAGGCCCTGGCACACTCATTCTGTCTCTCTTCTCTCTGTCTCTCTCTCTCTCTCTGCTTGCAAATAAATAAATAAAAATTTAAAAATTTAAAATGAAAATAAAATCAGAACTCGAGAGATGGCTCAGCAGTTAAGACACTTGTAAAATCTAATGGCTTGAGTTTGATTCCCCAGTGCCCATGCAAAGTCGGATGCACAAAGTGGCACATGATGCATCTGGAATTCATTTGCAGCAGCAAGAGGCCCTGGTGTACCCATTTTCTCTCTGTCTCTGCTTGCAAATAAACAAATGAAAATATTTTTTAAAAATCATAATTTTTTAATTGAGATATAGTAGGAAATAATAAAATTGAGGAAGCATCCCTCAAATAAAGCAAAACGACGGAGAATGAAAACGTACAAAAATCTGAAGGCATTCCAGGAACCCAAGCCTTTATTTATGTCTAGGGTAACAGAAGTATAGTAACAGGAAATGAAGAAATCAAAGAAATGAACCAAGAAAATTTCCCAGAACCGGAAAGACATGAATTTCTAGATTGCAAGGGTACTGTACAGCCAGCTTAGAGCCAGCTGGACCTAACCTTACGGTCTAGGCCTGTGACATTTCGGGAGTGAAAATGCCGATCCTAAATGTTTCCAGGGCCAAGTTTCTGTAAATAGATCAAGGATCCAATTGGCATGAGACTCTGAACAGCATAAACCAAAGCTACAAGGAGACTAGACAATGACTTTGAAATTTTAAAGAAAACCGTGTCCAATTAGTGTTCAAACTGCCAATCAAATCTAAAACAGAAAATGTTTCGAACTGCTTGATGCCTACAATGAATCTTTTTTTTTTTTTTTTTTTTCAGGAGAAACTGATACAATATCCCCTCCCTCAGAGTGAGGAACTAAAGGGGGAAGACATGAGATCCCGAGAACAAGGATTTAATTAAGAGATGGTGACAAGGGGATAGAGAGATGGCCTAGCAGCTAAGGCATTTGCCTGCAAAGCCTAAGGGCCCAGCTTCAACTCTCCAGGTTCCAAGTAAGCCAGACACACAAGGTGGAGCATGCATCATTTGCAGTGGCTAGAGACCCTGGTGTGCCCATTCTCTCTCTCTCTGTCTCTAATAAACAAATTAACTAAAAATTAGAGCAGGGCTTGGTGGTCACCATAAGTTCAAGGCCACCCTGACACTACAGAGTGAAATCCAGGTCAGTCTGGGCTAGAGCGAGACCCTACCTCGGAAAATCAAAAATAAATAAATAAGTAAATAAATAAATAATAAAAGAGAGATGGTGGTAAAAAGAAATGTAATAAAGATGAAGAGAAAGCCCAGGTGTGTAGCAGGTTATGAGGCTCCAGCCTGCCTGGACCCGGCCGGAACTGGAATGCTTCCAAGCAGAAACTGACAGAATACTGGACATATGTGATTCCATGGAAGGGCGAGGTAAAGGCAAAACAGTGAGAGATGCAGTGAAAACTAAGCAAGAAGAGAAACCCTAACTCCCCAGCAACAAAGAGGTATAAGAAGGGAAAAATAAGTACAAGTATAGGATTCTCCATGGCTCAGGCGTGAGCACACACTCATACAATAGAAACACTCGCCCCTGCTCAGAGTGAAATGATGGGAAGGAAGAAAGACCACTTTCATTCCTTCACAGTAGGTCCTTTAGACCATCTGCACTGCAACACTGTTAAAAATAAAATGAAAAAAAAGAAAAAAGAAATTTTTTTTTTTTTTTTTTAAGATAGGGTCTCCCTTTAGCTCAGGCTGACCTGGAATTCACTATGTAGTCTCAGGGTGGCCTCAAACTCTCAGGGATCCTCCTTCTTTTGCCTTCTGAGTGCTGGGATTAAAGGGGTATGCCACCACGCCCAGCCCAAAATGACCTTTTTAATATTGGGATGTGGGGGTGGGGGGCAAAACAAAGAAGTAAATGTCTAAAATTACTCAATACGACTACCTACAGACAATCACTTAAAAATTTTTTTTTTAACATTTTATTTATTTTTGGAGAGAGTCACAGAGAGAGACAGACAGAGAGAGAGGGAGAAGGAGACAGATAGAGAATGGGCGCACCAGCTGCTGTGAATGAAATCCAGATGCATGCGCCCCCTTGTGGTCAAGTGTGGCATTGTGCCCTTCCCTCACTTTGCATCTGGCTAAACGTGGGACGTGGAGATTGGAACCAGGTTCTTAGGCTTAGCAGGCAGGCGCCTTAACCGCTAAGCCATCTCTCCATCCCGAGATAATCACTTTTAATTTTAACTATTTTGTGTTTTCCCCTGCGTATTATACCTGTGCTTATTTTTAAAAGTTGTAATCATTGCTCTATGTAGCTTTGATTCAGCCTTTTCACACTTACCACATCATTAGCTTTTCAGATTTCCTTAAAGATTTGTTGAAAGCATGGCTTTTAAGAACTGCTATTCTCATTGCTATGCCTCTGTGACTTAATAATTGCCTTGTCCTTAGGCATCAGTTTGTGTATCATCAGTCACTATTGTAAGGAATACTTTGATGAATATCATTCTATGAAAATCTTTGTGTACTTTGAGTGCTTTATTGCACTCAGGTGGTTTTTCCAGATTATTCTTCAAACTAGTTGGGTCAGCTTTTACTCCCAAGAACAATGCAGAACACCAACTTTGCTTTCTCCAGGTACCAGCTTGCCTATCTCATGCAATCTGATAGGCTAAAAAAAAAAAAGTATCGTGCTGGAGAGATGGCTTAGCAGTTAGGGCGCATGCCTGCGAAGCCTAAGGACCCCGGTTTGATTCTCCAGGTCCCACGTTAGCCAGATGCACACGGTGGCGCATGCGTCTGGAGTTCATTTGCAGTGGCTAGAGGCCCTGGCATGCCCATTCTCCCTCTCCCTCTCTCTGTCTCGAACAAATAAATAAATAAAAATAAAATCTTTAAAAAAAATAGTATTTTTCTGCATATGTTGGCACAGAGGGATTTCACTGGCTACTTACCCTTCTTCTGTGCACTCCAGGTTCATGTCTTTTTGCCCATTTTCCCATCAGGGCCGCATACTTTTTGGCAAACTCACGTATACTCTGATCTCTTTAAGATAACATAAAACAGACTCATGGGCCTCAGGATCTCTGAATGTCCCCAGTGAGATCATTTCTGGATTGAGGTAGCCCTGCAGAGGTCTTGCGTACCTGGGAGGACACCTCTATGACACTTTTTATACTTTCTCATTTGTAACACAGGTCCCATTTTCTACGTGTATTTTGGCCAGCTGAACGCATTTTCTTTTCCCAGTAGCTCTGAAACTCTCCTATAAGGAAAATCGTAGCATTTGGACCTTTGTTCCTCACCTCACCTGTCTTTGATGGATAAAGATAGTGTGGTCTGGATGGCGGTGGAAGACCATGAACACAGACAAAGAGGGAGCACAAATATTGGAGAAGTGGGGAGAGCAGACTCATATCACCCCCCCACACACACACACACCTGAGTTACAGGACAGCAGGACCTAGATTTCTGCTTCCCACCCTGAACATAGGCCCCAGAGCCAATGCCAAGAAAGAACGAGTGATAAAAGAAGTAAGAGGGTAAATTCAGCCAAAAAGGAATGAAATATTAATACTTTCTAGAAACACAGGTGAACCTTGGAAGCATTATACTGAATGAAAGAAGCCAGACACAAAAGGACCAATATTTACATGAAATGCCCCAAATAGGCAAATTCATGAAACAGTAGTAGATTGCCTGAGGGTGGGAGAAAGGGAGTGATTGTTAATGGCTGTGAAGTTTGTTTTGGGGGTGACAAAATAAAAAGTTTGATGAGGGCTGAAGAGCTGGCTTAGCTTGCCTGTGAAGCCTAAGGACCGACGTTCGACTCTCCAAGTCCCACCTAGGCCAGACACACAAAGGTGAGGCAAGCGCAAGGTCGCACATGCCCACTAGGTGGCACAAGCATCTGGAGTTCAAGTGCACTGAATGAAGCCCTGGTGCGTCAATTCTCTCCCTCTCTCTCTCTCTCTCTCTCTCTCGCATAAAGAAAAAAGCCAGTGTGTTGGGCTTACCTCAAAAGAAAGTTTGGTGAATTACATCTCAGTTTTAACAAGGAAGAAGAAACACAGACATCACCCGTTTGATATACATGGTTGATGAATATGAACGCAGCACAAATGACCCTGGCTGAGGCTTTTTCTTCCTGTGCCCCAAGTACCAGGATGTTGCGACTTCCATCACCCATGTGGCCACAGCAAACATCAAGGTTCATCTCCCTTCCCTTCAAACTGGACCTGAGCAATGCAACCTGCCCACTGTCTTCCTTTCCTCCCCACGTGTCACGTGCAGCCACAGGCCACTCTGGAGGTACACCCGACAGCATAGCACAGCAAAGCATTCCGAAGGACACAGATGCACTGGAGAACAGTTCACACCCACAGCCAGTATTTTATCCAAACAGGCCTTGGCCACCTTTTTGCTAATAAGCTCCCCAGTGAATCCCACTGTGCTTACATGGGCAATGCATTAAAACCACCACCTATAAGCTTTTATGATTTTAAAGTCCTTCAATAATGTCTAGACAGATCAGATTCCCCTTTCAAATGAGAAAGCCATTTAGGGAAAAAAGTGGATTTTTTTCCATAATAACCTGGCCAGCAGCACACTCCGTGAGCTCCAACACTCAACTACTTCCTACTGGGGCCCCCAAACCTTGTGTCAAGCACTAGGTGCCACACAGCCTCCCCTTACAATATTCTTGGGAAGATCTACATGTGAATAGAGCTTGGACAATTTACTCAGTGCACATTAAAAGGGGAGAGGAGGGCTGGAGAAATGGCTTAGTGGTTAAGGCGTTTGCCTTCGAAGTCAAAGGATCCCGGTTCGATTCTCCAGGAACCACGTAAGCCAGATGCACAAGGGGCACATGCATCTGGAGTTCGTTTGCAGTGGCTGGAGGCCCTGGCGTGTCCATTCTCTCTGTCTGCTGCTCTTCTATCTCTCTCTCTCTCTCTCTCGGGAGAGGAGCCTGGAAAGATGTCTTAGCGGTTAAGCGCTTGCCTGTGAAGCCTAAGGATCCCGGTTCAAGGCTCGATTCCCCAGGACCCACGTAAGCCAGATTCACAAAGTGGCGCATGCATCTGGAGTTTGTTTGCAGTGGCTGGAGGCCTTGGTGCACCCATTATCTATCTGCCTCTTTCTCTCTGTGTCTGTCGCTAATAAATAAATAAACAAAAAAAAAATTTAAAGGGGAAGGGGAGTTACTGGATGCCACCACCTTGACTTTCTGGATGAAGACAAACTCCATCATACAAAATGCACTGGGAGAGGGATCACAGATCTCACCTCCCTTCTCTGTCCTCTCTCCACTTCCTGCCCCATCCCTGGGTCATCGTGAGAGACAAGAAAGCTTAAAAACACCCTTAGGTAATACGAGTGAGTGACCCAGCTGGCTGGGGAGAGCAACCTTTTGAAATTAAGCTGGCGTGAATGGAATTCTAATTAAATGGCACAGTCAAGAATTAAATGCCTTCTCAGTGGTAGCTCTTACAGGGGCCTACTCTTAGCCAACTCATTCATAATCCCAACCTTTATGCCATTTGAAGGATACTGTCTCTAAACTGGAACAAGTTTTTGAAAAAGAAAAAAAAAAAGAAAACAAAACATCTGAAAGGGAGGGAGGGAGTGGGAGAATGGACTACAAGGATGTCAGCGCACAGAACACTTGGGTCAGCCAGGGAAGGAGTAAATTACTGCCAAGGTGGGTGTTCCAGCAACACAGCCCTTCCTCTGCCTCCAGCCGCTTGGTTGTGACCTGCCTGGGAAGTTCTGTAGCCCATCTGTCACTTTGGAACTAAGGTGGCATAAACCAAGCTGACATCCTGGCTGGGCGTAGTGTCTGACACCACAGAGTGTTAACTGTGGCCAAGGAGACCATGGCAGCTCTGCCTGTCACTGTGCAGGAGAGAAAATGGCTTGGCGTTTAGGCCTCACCAAGGAATACCTGCAGAGCCCACTGTGTGTACAGCCCCAAGGCAGACGGCACACTCATGGAGCCAAGGATGCCTTCTGGCATCCTGCCTTGGTTTCCTCCGGATTGTGCCATGGACCCATTCCCACATGCAGGCTGAGATGACTCTATTCACCCCACCGACATGGGGAATCCCCAACATGTGCTAAGAATGAGGAAGGAGGGCTGGGGAAATAGCTCAGCAGATAAAAGCTCTTTCTGGGTTCGAGTCCCCAGTATGCATGTAAAGCCAGATGCACAAAGTGACGCACGCATCTGGAGTTTAGTTGCAGTGGCAAGAGGCCCTGGCATGCCCATTTCCTTTCTCTCTCTGCTTGCAAATAAATGAATAAATAAATGTTTTTTGAAAAAGAATGAGGAAGGGGCTGGAGGGATGGCTTAGCGGTTAAGGCGCTTTCCTGCAAAGCCAAAGGATATAGGTTCAATTCTCCAGGTCCCACGTAAGCCAGATGCACATGGTGGTGCATACATCTGGAGTTCGTTTGCACTGGCTAGAGGCCCTGACGTGCCTATTCTCCCTTTTCCTCTCCCTCTCTCTCTAATAAATAAATAAAAATAAATCTTGAAAAAAATAAGGAAGGAGATCAAGGGAATGTTTGGTAGGGCTGAAGGTTAAAAAAAAGTACATATACAAGAAAATCATGTTTCTGTACTCTGGGGATATTGTGGCCGGAAGCTGGAAGCAAGCAGATTGCTGATAGTGCAGTGTTTAAGTGACTGATATTTTGGCCTGCGGGTCCTGGACTATGAGAGATTCCTTGGAGTTTTTGATTCAGGTGATCAGGGATGGAAATTAAGATCTGGATGTCTAAATAGTTCCCAGACAATCCTTGTTGGGGGACCACTTTGAGAAGCAGGTACTTATTGATGTGGGAATCCAGTTGAGAGTTTTTGCCACCTAGGAGCTGTTCCTCAACTTAGCTGTTACTAGGAATTCATCTTCTGGAAGAGCAGACCTTGGGCCTCCCCCAGCATCCTACCTTTCTATTGCTCATATTATCACAGCCTCGCAATATACCCAGAGCTCCTGGACCCATGCCTGGCCTATCTCGTGACTCCTGCCTTCTTTTCCCCAGTCCCTCACTCCCCAGGTCCAGCACAGATCTGGTGCTCAGGATGTGTCTGCTGACTCAAGAAATGTTCTCATCTAGTCTTGACAGCTACTACAGGAAGAAGCCCAGGCTAGAGAAGTTGGAAACCCATGGACAAGGGGGTGGCAAATGGATCATCATTTGTAGCAGGTAGCAGAGGAAGAGTGGGGTGCACCTCGGGGGATGTCCAGATGAAAGCAGCCTCTCAGCTGCTGTGAACGAACTCCAGACGCGTGTGCCCCCTTGTGGTCAAGTTCGGCATTGCGCCCTTTGCATCTGGCTAAACGTGGGACCTGGAGATTGGGACCTGCGTTCTTAGGCTTAGGAGGCAGGCGCCTGAACCACTAAGCCATCTCTCAAGTCCAGAATGTGCTTTTTGCATGAAATAGTTAGACAGCAGAGCATGTATGCTACAAGAACGCTTTGCTATGGGCAAGATGATCAGTGCCAGCTAACATAAAGGACTCAGGACTGGGAGTCCAAAGGCCGACCATGGAACTCAGCTTTGACTTTTACCAGCTATGTGGTCTGGTGCAACTCAACCTCTCTCATCCTGCAAAATAAGCCAAATCATGCAAAATAAGAATTGTATGCTTCAAGCCAGGCATGGTGGTACACACCTTTAATCCCAGCACTCGGGAAGCAGAGGTAGGAGGATTGCCATGAGTTCGAGGCCACCCTGAGACTATAGAATGAATCCCAGGTCAGCCTGAGCCACAGTGAGACCCTACCTCGAAAAACAAAAACAAACAAACAAAGAATTGTATGCTTCACAGAGCAGGAGAGCCTCCAGGGAGGCTTTGCACTGTGGAAACACCATTTGGTGGTAAATGTGTCATTTTTCAAGTCCCCAAGTCCACTGAGCCCGTGGGCAAATTGTAAGTCCGGGAATGTAGAGGGACAGCTGGCTCACTTCTCTTACCAGTCGCTCAAAAAAAATCAGCAATAGCCGGGCGTGGTAGCGCACGCCTTTAATCCCAGCACTCGGGAGGCAGAGGTAGGAGGATCGCTGTGAGTTCGAGGCCACCCTGAGACTACATAGTTAATTCCAGGTCAGCCTGGGCCAGAGTGAGACCCTACCTCGAAAAACCAAAAAAAAAAAAAAAAAAAAAAAAAAAAAAATCAGCAATAATAGGCCAGGTGTGGTGGCACATGCCTTTAATCCCAGCACTGGGGAGACAGAGGTAGGAAGATCACTATGAGTTCAAGGCCACCCTGAGACTACATAGTGAATTCCAGGTCAGCCTGGGCTAGAGTGAAACCCTACTTCAAAAAACCAAAAAAAAAAAAAAAAAAAAAAAAAAAAAAGAATCAGCAATAATAGAGACCCTCCTCCCCCACTAACTTCTCTATTAAAATCCACAAGCAACACAGCAGCAGATTAATATCTCTCTAATTACCATGTTGTCAGTCACAGAGTGGATAAACTCTACAATTTACTCATCAAGCCTATTCCTCACGTTGACACTGAGAGCAGAGACCCAGGACCCATCAAGACACAATCAGGACACCTCCCATGGAAGGCCTCCCCACTCCCAGCCAGAATATGCGCTCTCATATGCACCGCACCCTCTGCCTGTTCAACCATACTCCCCACATTGCCACTTGGTAGCAGAGAAAAGGAACTGCTGAGCTCAGCAAATTGGATGGGAACGGGGACATGGGTGAGTGACCGGAAGGGACAACTGAACACTAAGCCATGCCTGACCCCTCCTAAGGAGTGAAGACCTCCCTCCTGTGGGAGCTGGGGTGTGCTGATTCGGCCCAACAAGCGTACAAGACGAAGGAGGCACTACTGTAATATAATCCCACTACCGTAGGTTTGGGGGAGGTCAAGTCCTTTGGTACTTAGTGACACAGCCAGAGCTGGCTGGACCCCTAGCAGGCCAATAAGGGGGCTGACTGGTAGCCAGTGCTTTCCTACATCCCACCTTTCCCTAAGGCCTAGCTCCCCACTTCACATTGGCCATTTCTTCCTCACTAAGATCCTGTGGCTTTCTTTTTCTTTTTTAAAGATTTTATTTTTATTTACTTACTAGAGACAAACAGAGAGAGAGAATGGAAACATCAGGTCCTCTAGCCACTGCAAATGAACTCCAGACGCATGCGCCACCATGTGCATCTGGCTTATGTGGGACCTGGAGAATCGAACCTGGGTCCTTAGGCTTCACAGGCGCTTTAACCGCTAAGCCGTCTCTCCAGCCCAATCCTGAGGCTTTTGACATATCACCTGAGCTTCCCAGCTGTTTGGCAAGCCTTCTTGGGGTCTCAGCACCCTCTTTCTGCTCCTACAGAAGGATGGGACACAGAGCAGGCACCAAATTGATATCACTAGAACAGAGGTAGTGTGGAGCCCCTAGGACTGGTGGGCAGCCATGCACATCTTCTCAATCCCTACAGACCCTCTCCCACAGGACAGAAACTGTCTCTCCATCTCACAGGGAAGGGAAAAGAGGCTGGTGGGAGGAGCTAGCCGGCCTATGGTGTCATCTGCAGAATCCCAAAGCCAGCCTTTCCATTGCCAAACTGCCCACCCCCACCCCCGCCCCTCGACTCTGGAGACCAGGGAGGTTCTCCAGAAAGACACAAAGACCTGATGGGAACTACAAAGCCTGCTGACCCCTGGGCAAGGACAAAAGCGATGACCGGACGCACATCCACATGCCTGTTGCTACTCCCCTGGCCCCTGCAGACCTCTACTGGATTAGCGGAGCTTGTCTGGGGGACGTTTTGTGCCTGATGCTATTACTTAAGTCCCCGGCTGTCCTCTTCCAGAATCCATCGGCAGTCAAATGAGGATGGATTTCATTTAAAGACATATTAGTCACAGGCCTAGCATGCACCAGGCACCGGGATATGGTGGAGATGGAGCTCAGAGACAGTATAGCAGACAGTGCTCCTGTTTCACTCTACTGGAGTATGTGGAAGGCTGGGACAGCTGACCCTCCTCCCTCCCCCTTGCTCTATGCATGTCTCCCTGCATGCAGAATAGATGTACCAGGCACCAAAAGGGGAACAGCAAACTGCTGAGGGCCAAGAAAGCAGCTCCTTTTGACCGAAGCAAGCCAAACAGGGCAAAACCCAAGGCCACCGGGGAGTGCACGGAGAGCAAGTCTGTTCTGGACAGAACACTGGACTTTTTGAAAAGCTGCGTGTTTTGGCCTTTGTTTGGTTTTGCCGTAGCTGCCTCCTGCTCTTCCTCTGCAGTACTGTTCCTCGGTGTCTAAGGGTTCTCTGTAGCACCCGCTGCTGCCAACGCACGTCCTGGCCAGAAACTGCTACCTCCATCGAGAGCCACTTTGTCGGATCATCAACGCTCACCTCCCGAAACCCCAAACTCCATAACAAAACCACAAAAGTCCACTTTTTTTCCCTTTCTTTCTTTCTTTCTTTCTTTCTTTCTTTCTTTCTTTCTTTCTTTCTTTCTTTCTTTTTTTGTTTGAGGTAGGGTCTCACTCTAGCTTAGGCTGACCTGGAACTCATGGAGTTCACTCTGTAGTCTCAGGCTGGTCTTGAACTCACAGGGATCCTCCCACCTCTGCCTCCCAAGTGCTGGGATTAAAGGTGTGTGCCACCATGCCCTGCTAAAAGTCTACTTGTTCAGAAGGCTTCAGACCCAGAAGGTTTAACACGTTTCACACCTTTTCCAAGTATGCCACAGGCTGAGGTTAGAGCCCAGAGGCAGAGCACTTTGCCTCAGCATTCGTGAGGCTGTGAGTTCAAGCCCCAGTTACCCACCTCCCCCCACCCCTACACACACAGCTTTGTCATATTAGGGCACACACAGCAAATGACAACACATGCTCAGCTTCTGAGGTTCTCCATTCCTCCATCCCCCAGAGCTAACAGAGCAACATCTTAGCTTAGCACCCCTACAATACTCATGCCCAAGCACCCATCAGAAAACTTTGGTTTCCAGTGTGGAAATGGAAATGTCAACAGACTTCAGGCGAGTCCCCATAGAAGTGGAGGAGCCAGACGGAGCGAAGGGTTGCGGTACCGCTAAGGTGGAACTTTAGGCTAAATCAGAGCCAATGGGCACTGCCCTCAACTCAAGATACCTGTGTGCCAACCCATAATCTAAGTCGGTACATTCTGAACCAGCAGAGTCCCAAGGGGGCTAACACAGGGCCTTCTAAAGAGCAATGGCTTAGGCGCGGACAGAAGCCATCCACCTTGCCAGTAGTGGCGGGAGGGGGAGGGGAGGCTAGCAGCATGGCTGTGTGATCCCTCTACAGGCTGGAGATATAAATAGCTTCTAAAAAGGTTAGCAAAATGCAGACAAGAAATCTACAGCGGGTTACTAAGGGAAACCAGGAATGCTCACTGGCTCACCTGTTGCAGCTGATGGCTGGATGTGATCCTCTCACACCCTGCTCCCTGGGCCCTAGGGGATGGAATGTGGGGACCCACAGCCTGGCGAGGTGCAGGCACACTTTGAAGTAGGAAAGCCTTTATCCAACTCACATACCTGACCCCCAACCAGCCCGTTCACTCATTTCCTGTCTGGGGAAAAGTCTATCTGGATGCGTTGCTGGAGCTTGATGAGTTGGCAATAACCTCTCCCTTCTCTGTTCCGCTTGTGCTGGGCCTTTGGGTGCTGCCCTGTGAAATGCAGAAGGAGGGGCCCTGCTGCCAGCTGCCTCCTCCGGTGGAGATTCCCTTTGTAGGAGGACGTACCTCCCTGGGCACTTAGAGAGCGAGCTCCTGGGGCAGCCAGAGCTGCTGGGCCATGTCAAGTGTGAAGCAAACTTCTTTTGTCATTGAAAATGCTACGGGGGGGGGGGGGAGGGACACCAGAGTAAAGGATATTTATAGTTCATATACATATGCATCCCTGAACTCATATGTTTATATTAGCAGACATAGCGACAGCACGCCGAGAACATACATACGAACTTACACACACTAAATCTAGAATTCTAGGGATCCCAGACTCGCCCCGACACATATCACTCCTGAGCGTGGGTATTCTGGGACATGGAAGAAAACTGAGCTCCAGTGCTTCCCTCTTCAGGGTATCAAGTTCTGCCTCCCTGCCAAGGATTAAGAGATCAGCCTGGATCCCGCAGCTAGAGAGTGGCTGGCCAGGCAGTTCCCTGCTGGCTTGTTTGGCCAGAAAACTAGTGCCACTTCCCTTCTCTTCCAGGCAATCCGGGCCTCTCCAGTCCCTTTAGACATGCAGCCAGAAAGCTGGACCTCCTGTGAGATCCCTGTCCCCTTTCCACTGCAAAATGCCCAGCAGTCAAAATGCCACAATCCCCTTGGACCACCCTGAGGCTCAGCCAAGGGGGGGAGGTGTTTCCCTTTGGCAGCAGTGCTAATGAGTGAACTGAGACAGTGGGGAATGTCCTCAGGCCAAGCACAGGATGGGGACGAATGTCCAATACACTCTTGTTCCAGCTCTTCATCCATCCAACCGTCTCTCCCCATAGCCACAGAAGTCAAGTGGATGACAGTCTGCTCAAGATCACAAAAGGCCATCAACAACCATCTTCCCACGACTGGTAGATTCTTAGTATGTAAATTAGGCAAGTAACATTTGTGGCTCTGAACTTGATTGGGACAATCACAAGGCCAAGAGCAAGCAAACAGCCTAGAGATGCCAACCTGAGGGAGGTACAGTTGCTGTTATTAAAACAGGTGTGTGTGGGCTGGAGAGATGGCTTAGCAGTTAAGGCTCTTGCCTGCAAAGCCAAAGGACCCAGGTTCAATTCCCCAGGACCCATGTAAGCCAGATGCACAAGGTGGTGCATGTATCTGGAATTTGTTTGCAACAGCTGGAGGCCCTGGCACGCCCATTCTCTCTCAGCCTCTCAAATAAAAATAATAATATAATATAAAAACATAAAAATGTCTAGCATTCATTAAAAAGGTGGGGGGGGGCTGGAGAGATGGTTTAGCGTTTAAGGCGCCTGCCTGCAAAGCCCAAGAACGCCTGTTCGAATCTCCAGGTCCCACGTTTAGCCAGACATAAAAATGATACAAGCATGCAATGTCACACATGTGCACAAGGGGGTGCAAGTGTCTGGAGTTCGTACACAGCAGCTGAGAGGCCCTGGCACGCCCATTCTTTCTGTCTCTCTCAAATTAAAAAAAGGTGTGAGAAGATCTCACATGCATGAGCAAACATTTTTAGAGTGAAACCAAATGTTTTTCAGGGCTGTGGGCTTCCTCTTCATCCCATCTTCTCTGGGGCAGGGAGAAAAAAAAAACAAGTAAAGTCTACACATGCCCCTTGTTTCTCAAGTTCTACACAAAACTATTTCTTGCCGGGCGTGGTGGCGCACGCCTTTAATCCCAGCACTCGGGAGGCAGAGGTAGGAGGATCGCTGAGAGTTCGAGGCCACCCTGAGACTACATAGTGAATTCCAGGTCAGCCTGGACCAGAGTGAGACCCTACCTCGCAAAACCAAAAAAAAAAAAAAAAAAAAAAAAAAACTATTTCTTTCATACAAATGAGTTGCAGGCTCTGAAAGATGTTTCCACACTTCTGCTAAAGATTCTAGGATCTGGCCTTCTAGCGGAGTTATCAACTCCGTCCTAACGCACTGCCCTTTCCACCCGTGAGCTGCCTGAAAAGAAAAGTGGAATACAGTCATTTCTTGTAGTATCTTTCACACTCCTTGTACACATGAAGAGCAGAGGGTCCACTGCTTTTATCTAAGCTAAAGAATTTAAGGCAGCCTACACGTCTTCAGGGTAGACCCTAACTATTCATACTTCTATGATTACAATGAAAGTGAATAACTTAGGCAAAATCACAGGCGAGCAAGGTGGAGATCTGAACCCAAGAATTTTGAGTCCCAAAGCCCCGTGGGCTTTCCTATGCTGGACATCTGGTTTAAGATCCTCTACGTGTGTGTGTGTGTGTGTGTGTGTGTGTGTGTATGTGTGTGTATCATTTACCATGTCTTCATATTGAGAGGAATCTGACACCCATTTATAGAGGAATGGGGTCACAATGACCAACACAGGAATCTTCCACATAAGACATGTGAACAGCATTTGATCAGACACTGGACTGCTGCCAGCTATGGCTGATCCCTATCTTAAATGTTTCTCTCTCTCTCTCTCTTTTTCTTTTTTCCTTTTTATTTTGAGAGAGAGAACGAAGGAGGGAGAGACAGAGGGAGGCAGAGAATGGGTGCGCCAGGGCCTCAGCCACTGCAAACGAACTTCAGACGTGGGTACCCCTTGTCCGCATGTGTGGCGTCACCGTGCGTCTGGCTATGTGGGACCTGGAGATTCGAACAGGCGTTCTTAGGCTTCGCAGGCAAGTGCCTTAACCGCTAAGCCATCTCTCCGGCCCTTCAATGTTTTCTTTTACACTTCCCTTCCAGATGCCTGGCACAGTACTAAACGCACAACCGACCCTTGTCACTTGGGCTTAGTATAGCTAAGTTTTCTTATTAGTAATAAGATGAATTATTATGCACTGTGACACAAAAATCAAGTCTTAGATACTCAGAGAAACACCATAGGGGCCTAACATCTGGACCAACAGAGTGTGCACACCAGTATTGGATAAAGATAACGCAATTTGAGAGTAACGCTGCTTCGGCTGGACTGCAGTGAGCAGTTATGGTGACCACATAGAAAGGCCTGGTTTTGTGAGTGGGCTCAATTTGGCAAGCTTCCCTGGATTTAAGTTTCCTGGGTCGGTAGAGGTGTGGCATACAACCCTGTTACCCTTTTGAGAGAACGGCTGCAAAACTTCTAGCTGTTATGTCTATGTGGGGGCATCCCAGCACACTACCACTGATCTCAAACTAGAGCAAATTCAGACCCTTAGCACCATTTAGTAAGTTGTGTAACCTTACATATACGTGGGTCATCTTTGCATATGGTTGCACACCCTTATCTGTGGTGAAATGGCTTAGTGGTTAAGGCACTTGCTTGCGAAGCCAAAGCCAAAGAACCCAGGTTTGATTCCCCAGAATAAGCCAGGTGCACATAGTGGTGCATGCATCTGAAGTTCATTTGCAGTGGCTACAGGCCCTGGCATGCCCATTCTCCCCCCCCCTCAATAAATAAATTAAAATAAAATAAAAAACAAAAACTGGGGTTGGAAGAATGGCTTAGCGGTTAAGGCGCTAGCCTGCAAAGCCAAAGGACCCAAGTTAAATTCCCCAGGACCCATGTAAACCAGATGCACATGGTCATGCATACTTCTGGAGTCCATGTGTAGCAGCTGAAGGCCCTGGCACGCCCATTCTCTGTGTGTGTGTCTGCCTCTTTCTCTCTCTCAAATAAAATAAAATAAAATAAAATAAAATAATATAATATAATATAATATAATATAAAATAAAATAAAAATAGGGGCTGGAGAGATGACTTAGCGGCTAAGCACTTGCTTGTGAAGTTTAAGGACCCTGGTTGGAGGCTCTGTTCCCCAGTACCCAGGTAAGCTAGATGCACAAGGTGGTTTGCAGTGGCTGGAGGTCCTGGTGCGCCAATTCTCTCTCTCTCTGCCTTTTTCTCTATCTGTCGCTCTCAAATAAATAAATAAATAAATAAATAAATTTAAAAAACAGAAATAAAAAATAAATTAAAAAACAATAAAAACTGATCCTAGTGACAGGGAGATAGAAGGATGTAGTATGAGAAGTTAAAATTAGAGCCATTTTTAAAAGCTTCCCTATTTTCAACTCATAATGTCAACCTTTTATTTATCAACTGTACTTCTAAGAAGTTGGTGTTACTTGATTGAGTTCTACTCTTGCCTCCACATCAGGTCTTGAAGTAGGAGGGACAAAGGGTAACCAAGAGGCCAGAACGGCTGAGCATTGGCTCCAAAGGCTTAGATCAGCTTGGGGGAAGGGGCGTGGCCTCTGGCCCCTAGAACCGCCAGCAGTGCTCCACCCTCATCTACTTGTCTAACTTTTAATAGTTTAGAAATCAAGGCCACACCGAGTTGCCCCCCACCCCCCACCATCCCGAAACACTGTAACAGAGTACAGTTTTGAAAGGCACATTTACACAAGCCACAATGAGCAAGCAATACCTTTATGGAGCACCAAAGTATGAGCCCTCACTCAGTAGGAGGCATCTGGCATATAGTATCTTTATATATATCTTATATATAGCGACTTTTTTTTTTAAATCCCTTCTTACAAATAAAGAAATTCAGTGACCAAATTTACCCCAAAGCCATTCTGAAACCCTTTAGTGGCTCACATGTCCTCAAGAGACACAGGTCTGCATGACACACAGAAACTTCTTCCTGAAAGCTCAAGTCATCTAGCTGAATTCTGCAAAACTTTACACACGAAATACCCTCCAGCACGAAGGGGGCCCTTAATCCTTTAGGAGTCAGCCTGGCCACTTCTGATTTGAAAACCCTGGCCAGAGGCTGCAGGGAGAAACGCTCCTTTCCTTCTACAACAATCTCTCTCAAGACAACCCAAAGCTCTCCAGAGGGGAACACCAAGCTATTCCTCCAAGATTCCTGCTGAACTCCTAACCCTTACCCACCCCCATAACACACCCCGGGGAGTGGCTGCTGGCTGTTATTTCTTTTCTTTTTTCCCTGTGGTCCTCTGGTAACACCACAAAATTACATTTTCAGGGACTGGAGTCCCAGAGAGCAATGATGCTGTAATAAACATAACGAGGACCAAATGCCTTCCCAGCATGTTAGATGATGCCATTTCCCACCAATCAGGCTCGTCGGGCAGGCAGACCACTCACCAATGAGGGACCAGACAGAGGCTGTGAGGGGGAGACCTGGTCATTTGCAACTAAAAATAAGGGCGCTTCACCATTGGCCACCGCCACTTTGCAACAGGAGTTGGGACCCACACAGCAGGCGTCACACACACAACAACCCACACCCGGCAAAAACTTTCACGTTCCAGGGGTCCACACTGGTGGGCTGGCGTGCATTTATTTTCTGCTTCGTTTCTCTAATGTGTGGACTTGAGCAAAGAAGAGAAAAAATAAAAAATAAAAACCTAATCCTGAAAGACACACCCTCCCACCTAGACACACCACAGTTTCCAAAGTCCCTTCATAGCCACACGGGTTTGGTGAAAGGTGAGGGGGAGGGGGCTGCCATAGGCCAAGACACTCACCTGTCCGGCTGTGTCATAGAGTCCCAGGAGGTACTGCTTGCCCCCAACGGTGACGCTGACTGCAAGGACAGAAGTGGGGGTGGGGAGAGAAGCTCACAATGACCTGGACTCTTAAGGCAATGTCTCTCCCCGCCAGGACCCTCCTCTCCTAACCCAGCGGGACATCGGTGGGCGCTCTCCAGGAGATAACACCCCTCCCTTTTCCTTCGCATCCAAGTTCACTGTCAAGTGATATCAGATCCCCGTGTAAACGTGGGCCCTAACTGCCCGGCCCCTTCTCCTCCTAAGTCCCTTAGCCACGTCTCCCCTGGTACCCCCTAATGTTTACTCCAGAGATTCGGGATTGTAAGGAAGGCATTTGTGGGAAGGTCAAGGAGGGCACCCAGGGGACTGGGGAAACATAGGAAGAGGGATGGGAGTTGAGGCTGGGGTGGCCAGAGGCACAGCCTGGGGGGATGGGATGGAGGAGGGATGGGGAGCACTCTGGGAGCGGTGGGGAGGAAGCAACGAGGGGTGGGTGGGGGTGGGGGGTGGCTCCTTGCAAAGTTGCTCCAAAGTTCCCCGGACCCCAGGGAGCTGGGCCCTTAGTCATCAGAACCCGGGTCTTACCTGCGTAGTGGTCGAAGACGGTGGGCACGTACTCCTCGGGGAAAGCGTCGTTGGCATAGCTCATGAGCAGGCACGTCTTGCCCACCGCCCCGTCGCCGACCACCACGCACTTGAGCATCAGAGCGCCGGGCCCGTGAGCCATGCTGCGGCCGGCTGACCTCCGGGCATGGTCCCCCCGGAGCCTCCGCCCCGGCCCCGGGTTCAACCCCAGCCCGCCAGGGGGATCCGCCGCCGTCGCCGCCGCCGCTCGGCGCAGCAGGGCCGTCCCCCCGACCCCATGCAGCGGCTCCCCTCGCCGGAGGAGGAGAGGAGAGGACAGCGGGTCAACTTGCCCGGATCCCCTCCCCGGTGGCCGCCCCCGCTACCCGGCACCCGTGCGCTCCTTGGCCCGGCCCGGCCTCCCCTGGAAGATCCGCTGGATCATAAGACTGTCCGTCCCCCCCACACCACCACCACCACCCCCCCACCGCCGGGACACAGCAACTTTGGGGAGGGCCACGGAGGGGAGGGGACAGGCGGGTCTCCCCGCCCCGTGACAGCCCGAGTCCCCGCCCCGCTCGGCCGTACGCCCTGGCCGTGCGCCCCCGCCGTACGCCCCGCCCCAGACGCGCGCCCGGATCCCCACGCGGCCCGGAGGAGGAAGAGGAGGAGGAGCCTGGGAACACCCGGGAGGAGGGAGGCCGGTGTGTGTGTGGGGAGGAGGGAGGCGGGAGGGATCTAGCCGAGGGCTCCTCGCGAAAGTGCAGGCAGCGCCCGGAAACGTCCACAGGCCTCTCCCCCACCCCTTCCACCTCCACTTCTCCAGTGCCGGGAGACGACGTGGAGGCCCCTGGGGAGCCGGCGACGGCCTCAGCGATGATGCAATCAGCAGTCGTGCAAAAGTATACGTATGTATTTAAATCCTGCTCTGAGAGCAGCAACAATCCTGTCGGCTTTGAAGTGCTCCGTGCAAACTAGAAATCAGAAAGAAAAGCCCAGAGAGTGGGGAAAAGAAATTTTTGTTTGTTTGTTTGTTTGTTAAGGTATGCGGAGTGGCACGGGGTCGTAAGGTCACTGAGCTGGAAAAGCAGGGAATCCTGGCATGATGCATGGTCTCCCGCACCATCACCCCACTCCTTCCACTGCGCTAGCTTGAATCATGTTCTCTGAAATCGGTGACTAAGGGAGATTCAGCTTGTTGCACCCTTCCCCCCCCAACCCCCCACCTCCAACCAGCACCGAAGGGACCCTGTAAGCTCCAGACCCAGAGAATTGTACCTGTGCTCCCTCTGCAGGCGACATTGTCCCAGGCCACCTTTCAGTCCTAAGTGTTCCTCCAGTGTATTTGCTTTGGCTGTCTGAGAAGTGATGACCTCACCTCCACTCCTCCCGGACCCCCAGCTCTAAACCTCGGTCTGTGAACCAGGTAGCAAATCCCGCCCCTCTGCATGGCCAAGGTTGGAAACGCCTGGTCTCTGGTCAGGGCCGGTTCTCTGGCTAAGTGCTTTGATCATCAAGAGCTCGCAGGCCCCGAAGGCGGCCTCCTCCAGGCAGACACCACACCCCACCCCACATCCCAGCTTGCTGACAGGAGGAAAATTGCTTCCTCCCAGCATCGATTCACAGTGGTAGAAAAATGTGCTGTGTTGAAAGGCTGGCACGCTCAGGTGGCAGGTGAGCAAACTGAAAAGATGAAGTATGTAAGTACATAGAAGCAAAGGCTTCTAGCTGCCGGTGGTCACACTTGCCGAAAGGCTCGCTGTGATATCCTCATTTAACAAACTCCACGACCCGATTCGCAAAGCCAGAACCTGATTTCTACCCTGCAGGGGACACCTGGAGGATACTTGGAAACGCCTTGTGCATTCACTTGCGCATCTCTGCAGATCTTGACTATTGCTTCTGAGTGTAGGTACTAGCACCAACTGCTTTTTTAAAAAAGCATTTTTTAATATTCTATTCTTATTTATTTATTGGAGAGAGAGATACAGAAATAGGCAGGTAGAGAAGAAAAAGAGAGAGAGAGAGAGAGAGAATGGGCGTGCCAGGGCCTCCAGCCACTGCAAATAAACTCCAGATGCATGCGCCACCTTGTGCATCTGGCTGAGGTGGGTCCTGTAGAGTCGAACCCTGGGTCCTTTGGTTTTGCAGGCAAGCGCCTTAACCGCTAAGCCATCTCTCCAGCCCCAACTGCTTTAAATAAGTCTGCAATGAGTCTGGAAGATAATTCGTAAGTACTTTAAGGTTAAGAAAGGTAGTGCAGTGCCTTGCAGTCAGGTCTTGATACTTTCTTTTTGTTGTTGATGTTGTTTGTTTGTTTATTTTTTGATGCAGGGTCTCGCCCTAGCTCAGGCTGACCTGGAATTCACTATGTAGTCTCAGGGTGGCCTCGAACTCACTGCGATCCTCCTACCTCTGCCTCCTAAATGCTGGGATTAAAGACGTGTGCCATCACGCCCGGATTTTGATATTTTCTTTTTAAAAACTATTTTAGGGGGCTGGAGAAATTGCTTAGTAGTTAAGGCATTTGCCTGCAAAGCCAAAAGACCCTGGTTCGATTCCCCAGAACCCACATAAGCCAGATGCACGAGGGGGTGCATGTGTCTGGAGTTCATTTGTAGTGGCTGGAGGCCCTGGTGTGCCCATTCTCTCTCTCTCTGCCTCTTTCTCTCTCAAATAAATAAATTAATTCAATTTAATTAAAACTATTTTAGGGCTGAAGAGACGGCTTAACCTGTAAAGCTCTTGCCTGCGAAGCCTAAGGACCTAGGTTCAACTACTCAAAACCCATGTAAGTCAGGTGCACGTGGTGGCACATGCATATGGCGTTCACTTGCACTGCCTGAAAGCCATGTCATGCCCATATTCTCTGTCTTTCATAAGAGGATGGGCAGTCCAGGGTAAATATACTCCAGACACATACACCGCCTTGTGCATCTGGCTTTAGGTGGGTACAGGAGAATCGAACCTGGGCTTGTCAGGCTTTGCAAGCAAGCACATTTAGCCACTGAACCATCTCTCCAGCCCCATGTACATAATGTATTTTAACTATAATGCCCTCCCATTTCTTTTGTCCCCTTCCTTCATCCCTCTTCCATTGAACTTCCTTGTCTTTCCAAACTGGTCTCTCTTGTATTTATTTTATTTTATTAATTTACTTTTACTTTTTTAGAGAAAGAGAGAGAAAATTGGCGTACCAGGGCCTCAGCCACTGCATTCGAACTCCAGATGCTTTCGCCACCTACTGGGCATGTGTGACTTTGCACTTGCCTCACCTTTGTGCGTCTGGCTTACATGGGATCTGGAGAGTCGAACGTGGGTCCTTAGGCTTCGCAGGCAAACACCTTCACCACTGAGCATCTCTCCAGCCCCTCCCTCTTCTATTTTGATGTCACTTCTTATCTTGCCATGCTCCATCATCCATGCTGACATGTTGGTGGTCCCCATATTGTATAGGTCTTGTGCACGTGATGACAGCCACTGTGAGGTCACCAATACAGTAACCACTTTGTGTCCAGGAAGACAGCATTCCAAAGCACTCCTCCCCATCCATTGGCTCTTTCTGCTAGCTCTTCTGCAGTGTTTCCCGAGCCCTGGAGTGTCTCATTGAGTGCTGAACACTCCACTGTCACTTCTCAGCACTTTGACGAATCATGAGTCTCCCTGGTGGTCATCACCAGCTGCAAAAAAGAAGCTTCTTAGACCACCAGGGAGAGCAGCACTCTGAATGTATATAAATATTTAGAATGAGATTTGACAAGCACAACATATCCATCTGACCAAACAACAATAATAGCTTCCCGCTTAGGGCCTGTGGCCTGTCTAACCATAGGCTTGTTTTAAAATATATATTTTATTTTTATTTATTTGACAGAGAAAGAGGGAGAGAGAGAAAGAGAGAGAGAATGGGCACGCCAGTGCCTCCAGCCACTGCAGACGAACTCCAGATGTGTGCACCCCTCCCTTGTGCATCTGGCTAACGTGGGTCCTGGGGAATTGAACTTGGGTCCTTTGGCTTTGCAGGCAAATGCCTTAACTGCCGAGCCATCCCTCTGGCCCTAACCATAGGCTTTTTTTGACTAGGTTTTTAGTCCCAGGCATGAAATTCTCTCCCATGGAGTGGGCCTCAGATCCAATCAGGGAGCGATTGGTTACCCTATAAAGGACATGCCACTATTATACCAGTGGACACATCTTGAATGGCTGGCTAGTTGTGTGGCTAGCGGGATCCGCTGTGGGTTAAGACTGTTAACTTTTCTAACCCCAGCAGCCTACAGAACACTTTCCAACACTGCGACAGCTAACCGTCAGGGAGGAGGCTCCCAGCTCAGGCCTAACTTGATTTCTCAGTGTCCTGCAACTGAATTACATGGTGCCTTCAGCAATAGGCTCTTACCATCTAGTTCTGGTGGGCAATCAAGAGCATTGGCAATAGCCTATATTGTTTTATTTGGGGTGGGGAGGGGGACTGATAGGCTTCCCTGACCAACGAATCACCTGGAGGTATCCCAGCCTTTGCCATTTATTTTTTTTTAATTTTTGGGTTTATTTTTATTTATTTGAGAGCTACAGACAAAGAGGCAGAAAGAGAAAGAGAGAGAGAGAGAGAATGGGCACAACAGCGACTTCAGCCACTGCAAACGAACTCCAGATGCATGCACCACCTTGTGCATCTGGCTTACGTGGGTACTGGGGAATTGAGCCTCGAACTGTGGACCTTAGGCTTCACAGGCAAGTGCTTAACCGCTAAGCCATCTCTCCAGCCCTTGCCACTTACTTTTAGATGGGGAAGAGATGAGGGTTTGCCCGATCTTTGCAAGACCATTAGCTCAGGCAGCGTTTGCAGAGACTAGTATTCTGAAAGGAATATCTGTTGAAGAGGTAAAAAAAAAAAAAAACTGCTGGCGGGTGAGCACTATGCCAGGAAAGCTTGAATTGGGTCCAAGCTCCACAAGTTAGCAGTGTCACACAATCCCCTTCTCGGGACCTCAGCTTTCTGCTCTACAAATGTGAGCTCATCTCTCAGGGAGGGACCTCAGGTTCTGGACTGCTTGCAGAAGCTCTGGGAATGTCGGAGCTCCAAGTGGGGAACTGATGTCGGATGAATCATGCGGTGGTGACTTCATTGGCGACGGTGACCTCATTCCTTTGGCCCACAGTAATGCCAAGCAGAGGCCAGGAATACTTAGAGCTCTGGGCCCTCTCCCACCTGGTGTGGATGTGGGTTGAAGAAAGGGGGCGTTAGCCAGAATGCCCCCCCCCATGCCAGCCCCTGCATCCTTCAGCTGGCATAACTAAACAGATCTCTCTATCCGGCCCTTACTTTCCCATGGGCAAAGGAGACTATGTCCAAGTGTTCACCACAAAACACAACAGCAGTTCTCAAATGTCAGGGACAGGAAGCAACTTTGTTCCTAAGCATCTTGTGCCTCTGCTTGCTTTTTTTTTTTTTTCCTTTTTTTGTGTGTGAACTGTAAAGCATTGAAACAGACACAGGTTTGTCTGTATGAAAACAGTGAACTTTTCTAGACAGCCTCCTCCTTTTCTTTTGCCTCTCCACGCTCCTTCCTCCTCGTCACTGATTCATTCAGTATTTCCTTTAACAAGCATTCACTGAGGTCTATAAGAAGCCAGGCTGTATTCCTGGGCAGGAGACGCGGAGCTGACAAGCCATCGTTGCTGGAGATGGCAGGTGGGAGGGAGCGGAAAGCTATTGACTGGCAAACAGATAATTGCTGTATAACGTCATCAACTCTGTGGTTGAGAATAAAGAACGGGCTTCTGGAAGGGCAGGGCAGGGCAGAGGAGGCGGTGGTACATAGCTGAAGGTGTGCTGAGGATGGATTTATAGACAGTAAATTATTGGTCTAGGCCTTGTGAGGCTACTAGGAAAAAGGGAGGAAGGCCTGGGAACCTGCACTCGGGTAAGAAAGCGGAGTTCATTAGTTCCTGGGGATGAGGAACCGTGTGGAGTGGACAGACCGGGGGGAGGGGTCGCTTAGTGGTACATGGGAGCTGGTGATGTGACTCCTGTTTATCAGACCCTGTGTGTGTCCATGTGGGTGTATCTTTTCAGAGGGCACAACATTTTCTACATAGCAAGAGACAAGGGCACAGTAAAGGCAAGCAGTTGTCCTGGAAGCAAGGATGTGGCTGGTGAAGGGAGAGGACAAGAATTTGCAGAGCATCTGGTGGGCCCAGTATCTGTGTGCTGTACTTCCATGTTGCTCTGGGCACCAGATAATCACTGATCTACACTGCCCTATTTTATCTCTGTTTTAAAATTAATTATTTCATTTATTTGAGAGAGAGAAAAGTGGATACAGAGAGAAAGAGAGAGAGAGAGAGAGAGAGAATGGGTGTGCTAGCACCTTCAGCTGCTGCAAACAAACTCCAGATGCATGCACTATCTTGTGCATCTGGCTTATGCGGGTCCTGGGGAATCGAACCTGGGTCCTTTGGCTTCACAGGCAAGTGCCTTAACCGCTAAGCCATCTCTCCAGCCCTATTTTAATCTCTTATATAACCATGCAAGATAAGATTTGTAGACTGCAGGGCTGGAGAAATGGCTCAGTGGTTAAAGGCCTTTGTTTGCAAAGCCTGACAGCCTGGGTTCAGTTCCCCAGTACCCATATAAAGCCAGATGCACAAAGCAATGCATGCATGTGGAGTTCGTTTGCAGTGGCAGGAAGCCTTGGCATGCCACACCATCCCCTTTCTCTGTCTGCCTCTTTGTCTCAAATAAATAAATTTTTTTTTTTTTAATGATTTGTAGGTAGTAACTATTGGTTTGTCTATCTAGAACAGAGGCTTAACTGGAAGCTGCCATTTTACACACCCTACCCTGTGGGCTGGCCCTAGGTGGGTGCCTGAGCCCCAGATGAGACAAGCAAAGGTCTTTGGGACCCACAGCGGTTGTTTCCCTTTGTTTATTGCATAACTGGATAACGTAGAACTGGAAGCCATGGGCCATTTATGAAATAACCAATTCAAGAAAATTAAGCTAAAGTGCAGAGAAAGGCAAAGATGGAGAGATATGACCTGCTATAGCTACACACACACACACACACACCCCAAAAAAGGCAAAGAAAAAACAGGAAACTTGTGAGATCATGATCCTAGTCATTTCTGGAAACTTTTTTGACTACTCTTCTTCATTTTGTCACTTGAATCAATACGTCTCACCTTCTTGCCTAGTGGGTATGGATTAGTTTCCTGTCACCAGTAACCAAAAGAATCCTGACTATTCGGCTGGAGAGATGGCTTAGCAGTTAAGGTGCTTGCCTGTGAAGCCTAAGGACCCATGTTTGGCTCTCCAGATCCCACGTGAGCCCGATGCACAAGGTGACACAAGCGTGGAAAGTCACACATACATACAAGATGATGCATGTGAGGCTGACACAAGCGTGAAAGTCATTCTCCAGGACGTAAAGCCAGATGCACAAACACAGATGATGCATGTGAGGCTGGAGAAATGGCTTAGCGGCAAAGAAAAACAGGAAACTTGTGAGATCATGATCCTAGTCATTTCTGGAAACTTTTTGACTCTTCTTCATTTTGTCACTTGAAAGACATGCCTAGTTATGGATTAGTTTCCTGTCACCAGTAACCAAAAGAATCCTGACTATTCGGCTGGAGAGATGGCTTAGAGGTGCTTGGAAGCCCTAAGGACCCATGTTTGGCTCTCTCCCAGGACACAAGGTGACACAAGCGTGGAAAGTCACACATACATACAAGATGATGCATGTGAGGCTGGAGAAATGGCTTAGCGGTTAAGACATTTGCCTGCGAAGCCAAAGGATGTTCATTCTCCAGGAGTTCAGATGCACAAGGAGCACATGCATCTGGAGTTCATTTGCAGTGGCTGGAGGCCCTGGTGTGCCCATTCTCTGTCTGCCTCTCTTCTATCTCTCTCTCTGCTTGCAGATAAATAAACAAAAATTTAAAAAAATGTTTTAAAAAAAGATGATGCATGTGTCTGGTGTTCGGTTGCAGTGGCTGGAGGCCCTAGTGCACCAATTTTTCTCTCTCTCTCATACAAAAAATACAAAAAAATTAATTTAAAATTTTATTTATTTTTTTATTTATTAGCGACAGGCAGAGAAAGAGGCAAAGAGAAAGAGAGAGAGAATGGGCGCACCGGGGCTTCCAGGCACTGTAAACAAACTCCAGATGCATGTACCACCTTGTGCATCTGGCTTACGTGGGTACTGGGGAATTGTGCTTTGAACCAGGGTCCTTAGGCTTCAATAGCCCCTGCCACAATGAGGAAGCTGTGGTGGTTTGAACGTAAATGTGTAACCCCCATAGACTCAGTTTTGTTTTGTTTGTTTGAAAGAAGTGGTTTTTTATTTAAATTTATTTTTAAGGAGAAAGAGAAAGAAAGGGGGAGGGAGGAAGGGAGGGAGGAAGACAGAGAGAAAGAGAGAATCTGAGAATGGGCATACCGGTGCTTCTAACCACTGCAAATGAATTCCAGATACATGTGCCACTTTGTGAATCTGGCTTTATTGTGGGCACTGGAGAATTGAACCCAGATCATTAGGCTTTGCAGGCAAGTGCCTTAAACACACACACACACACACATACACACACAGACAGAGAGAGAGAGGGAGAGGGAGAGGGAGAGGGAGAGGGAGAGGGAGAGGGAGAGGGAGATTGAAGGCCGGAGTGGTAAGGTGCTCAGGATGGTGTGACGCGTGGATTGCAGTGGGGTCAGCTGGACCATAAAGTAGCTTAGTGTTCTCAGTTTACGTCTGGAGGTTGAAGGCCGGAGTGGTAAGGTGCTCAGGATGGTATGTCGCGTGGATTGCAGTGGGGTCAGCTGAACCATGTTTCTCCAGGGGGAGATGTTACATTTCTGTGCTGAGAGATTGCAACCTGAACCATTATAGAATACTTAGACAACTGACATGCTCATAAATGAAAATCACTCCTTTTGCTTCTAAACTGTCTAAATACCCGTAGGAATATGTGTGTGTGTGTGTGTGTGTGTGTGTGTGTGTGTGTAGGATTTAACCGAGAGATTCATGCATGCTAAGCACACACTAATTGAGCTATATACACACTCCCTGAATTGGTTCATTTTTCTTTCTTTCGTAGTTATTTATTTGTGTGTGAGAGAGAGGAAAAAAATAGAGAATTTGGGCATGCTTGGGTCTCTTGTCACTGCAAACAAACTACAGTGTACAGGGCACTTACTGGGGACTCAAACCCAGGCTGTCAGGCTTTGCAAGCAAGCACCTTTAACCGCTGAGCCCCCTGAATCTGACTCTTCACACTGACTTAATCCATTTTCATACTGAGGTATCAGTGACAATAATAATTTTTAGTACATTTTGATAATTTCATCCTGGCGTTTGTTAATACTGAATATATTGCATAAGAAAATTTCTTCAGTAGGCTTGTTTTTTATTTTTATTTTTTTAATGGAGGCACATAACAAAAGGTCTATCCTGCTCTGTTGATTTCCAGACTTTCTTTCTTGCCTGTCTGGGGTCCCTGTGGAGAAGCAGGTGTCAGGTAGCTGGCCGTGGTACAGGTTATCCTGTAGTACCCCGTGTTTCCTCACATGCCTGGCTGGTCACTGTCCCCCCCGCTTCTCCTTCCTTGATTTGGGCTGGGAGATTATCTGGAGCTGTTAAAGGGAAGCATCTGGATAAAAGGCACATTTCCTAGAGAAGTTTCCAGAAGAATTCAGATCTGTGGGTCAGTGGGTCCATTGACAAAGGTGCTGACATTTCTTCTTCTCCTTCTCTTCAGTTCTCCCAGCACCTTCATGAAAACGCGTCCTATGTCCGCCCCCTTGAGGAAGGAATGCTTCACTTATTTGGCAGCATTACCGAGGATACTGTCACCGTCCTGATAACTAGATGCCTTTTCACTTCAGGAAGCAAGGGAGCTCTGCTTTGTCCTCCAGCACTGCTAACTGTGGGCTTGTTTGTCTTGTCCAGGAGACAACTGTGAAATTGAAAACCTTTTCAGATCACCTAACTTCCTACATATGTTTCCTTAGGAAGATTTCTTCCATATCAGTTAAAAAGGTACTTGTTCACTCGTTCGTTCATTCATTCATTCATCCATTCAGGGTAGTTTGGGGAGCAGTGGGCGGGACCTGACTTGCGCTGGAGTTAATACAATGGGAACAGGGGCCTTTTGTGATGTGCCCGGCTCCTCTGCCCCACAGCTGATTTGGACTTTTGTAAAAAAGGAAAAGCAGGCTGGAGAGATGGCTTAGCAGTTAAGGTGCTTGCCTGCAAAGCCAAAGGACCCAGGTTCACGTCCCCAATATCCATGTAAGGCACATGCACAAGGTGACACATGCGTCTGGAGTTTGTTTGCAGCAGCTGGAGGCCCTGGCGCACCCATTTCTCTCTCTCTCTCTCTCTCTCTCTCTCCATCTGCCTCTTTCTCTCTCTGTTGCTCTCAAATAAATAAAAAAATAAACAAAAAATTTAAAAAATGTAGACAATGGAGGTGGGGAGTTGTTATAAAGTAATATGAAAAATTCACAACCACTTTCATTTCAAAAAGAATTGTGAGAGCTGAAGGGATGGCTTAGCGGTTAAGGCACTCGCCTGCAAAGCCAAAGGACCCAGGTTCAATTCTCCAGGACCCACTGCTTCTGGAGTTCGTTTGCAGCCACTGAATGCCCTGGCATGCCCATTCTCTCTCTCTCAAATGAATAAAAAGAGTTGTTAAAGACTTTTTACATAGCAAGTTAATTTCATTTACCATTTGCTTAACTATTAAAAATGTTTGTACGTATGAGAGATGCACGTCCATTAAATATTCCTGCATTTATTACCATTATATGTGGATGTATTTACAGAGATTTTAAAAGCCATTATTCTGACGTGCTACAATACAGTCTTCATTCTCTTTCACTCCCAAAATAGGAATGGGGGGGGGTGTTGACTTTTCAGGTAAATGCTGAGGC